>PITA01023736.1:0-27590 GCA_004023965.1 Spilogale gracilis
ATTTTTTGAAAGAGCTTCAGGAGAATAGGTGTTATTTCTTCTTTGAATGTTTGGTAGAATTCCCCAGGGAATCCGTCTGGGCCTGGACTCTTGTTTTTGGGGAGGTTTTTGATCACTACTTCGATCTCGTTACTAGATATAGGTCTATTCAGATCGTCAATGTCTTCCTGTTTCAGTCTTGGGAGCTTATAGGTTTCTAAGAATGTATCCATCTCCTCTAGATCGTTAAACATATTGGCATATAATTGTTGATAGTAATTTTTGATGATTGTTTCTATTTCATTCATGATTTTGTTAATTTGGGTCTTCTCCCTTTGCTTTTGGGTTAGTTTGGCCAATGGTTTATCGATCTTATTGAAACTTTCAAAGAACCAGCTTCCAGTTTCGTTGATGCGTTCTACTGTATCTCTAGTTTCTGATTCATTCATCACTGCTCTATTCCTTATTATTTCCCGCCTTGTGTGGGGGGTTGGTTTAATTTTTTGTTGATTTTCCAGTTGTTTAAGGTGTAATGAATGTTGATGTATTTGGGATTTTTCAATTTTTTTGAGTGAGGCCTGGATGGCTATGAATTTCCCCCTTCGGACGGCCTTTGCTGTATCCCATAGGTTTTGGATCAATGTATCTTCATTCTCATTGGTTTCCATGAAGTGTTTCAGTTCTTCTTTGATTGCTTGGTTGATCCACATATTCCTGAGTAGGCTCGTCTTTAGCTTCCAAGTGTTTGATTTTCTCCTGACCTTTTTATGGTGGTTGAGTTCCAGTTTCACGGCATTGTGGTCAGAGAATATGCAGGGAATAATTTCAATTTTCTGGTATCGGTTGAGCCCTGACTTGTGACCTAGTATGTGGTCTATTTTGGAGAAAGTTCCATATGCACTCGAGAAGAATGAGTATTCTGCTGCTTTAGCGTGAAATGTTATGAATATATCTATGAGGTCCATCTGGTCCAATGTGTCATTCAAGGCTCTTGATTCGTTGTTGATTTTCTGTTTAGATGATCTGTCCATTGCTGAGAGTTGTGTGTTAAGATCTCCTACGATTAGTGTATTTATATCAGTATGATTCTTTATTTTGTTTAACAGTTGGCTTATGTAGTTGGCTGCTCCCATGTTGGGGACATAAATATTTACAATTGTTAGACCTTCTTGATGTATAGACCCTTTAGGAATGATGTAGTGTCCTTCTGTGTCTTTGACTACAGTGTTTAGACTAAAATCAATTTGTCTGATATGAGAATCGCTACCCCGGCTTTCTTTTGGGGTCCATTGGCATGAAAGATGGTATTCCATCCCCTCACTTTCAATCTGGAAGTGTCTTTCGAGTCAAGATGAGTCTCTTGTAGGCAGCATATGGATGGGTCCTGTTTCATCCAGTCTGCAACCTTTTGTCTTTTTATTGGAGCGTTTAGGCCGTTCACATTGAGGGTGATTATTAATAGATATGTTTGTATTGACATCATGTTGCCTATGGAGTTCAAGTTTCTATAAGTTACCTCTGTATATTTCTGTTTTGTGTCACTCTTGGGTTCGTTTCTCCTCTAAAGAACCCCTCTTAGTATTTCTTGTAGTGCTGGCTTGGTGGTTGCATAATCTTTTAGACCTTGGCAGTCTTGGAAGCTCTTTATTTCTCCTTCCATTTTTGAAAGTCAACCTTGCTGGATACATTATCCTTGGTTGCATATTTTTGTCCTGTAACTTCCTGAATATGTCTTGCCAGCCCTTTCTGGCTTGCAAGGTTTCTGTGGAAAGGTCTGACGTTATTCTGATAGTCCTCCCTCTATAGGTAAGGGATCGCTTTCTCCTAGCTTCCCTTAAGACATATTCTTTGGCTTTATGATTCAAGAATTTTACTATTATGTGCCTGGAAGTTTTTCTGGTCTCATTGATCTAGGGGGGTGTCCTCTCTGCTTCTAGGACATGAACATTTATTTCATTCCTCAGATTTGGGAAATTTTCATCCATGATATGTTCAACAATATTTTCTAGGCTTCTCTCTCTCTCACAATTCCTTCAGGGATTCCAATAATTCTGATATTGGAGCATTTCATGGCATCATTCATTTCCGTTATTCTGTTTTCTTGGGATTTTAGTTGTTTGCTCCAAGACTTCTCTTGCTCCTCTTTCTTATTCCGTGTGTCTTCTAAATTACTGAAACGATCTTCAACTTCACTTACTCTGGCTGTTAGCATATTTAAATTAGATTGCATCTCGTCTAAAGCCTTTCTAACCTCAGCTTTCACTTCTGTTACTATGGCTTCCACTTTGAGACTAATGTTCTTTTCTAAATTGACTATTGCTTGGACTATTGCTGCCCTGAATTCTATATCTGTCATGTTGTTTATGTTCATTTCCAGTAATTCTGTGACCGAGGTTGCAATCTCAGGGTTCTTCTTCTGTTGGGTGTTCTTTCTCCGAGTCATTGTGGCGAGGAGTGGTTGACGGGGTGTATGGCAAGATATATCAGCCACTATCTAGGTGGACTGGTTGTTGGAAGGTGTTTGAGCAACCAGGGTTCACCACCGAAAAGGGAGGAGAAAGAAAAAAGAAAACGGAAGAGAGGAAGCAAGAAAAGACACCCTGGCCAGAGCGGGGCCCGGTGATAGGATTTATATGGTACAAAGCTGTTACAGGGTAAAGAAAAGGGTTATCAAGGGTAAATGAAGAGATCAAAAAGCAAAGCCCAACCTATATGACCCCCAAGATCAGTATTTATATAATATAGAAGTGAAGACAATTACACAGACACACTGAGAAACTAGAGTGGGAAGGTGAGAGCAGACACTCGTTGTGGGCAAGGAATGCGTTTCAGATGCTCCCGAGTCTGTCTTGTTTTTATTGTTGGAGGAGCCCACTTTCAAAAGATATAGGGGGATTAGAACTGGTTATATATAGGGGTAGTATTGAATAGGGATGTGGGATTGACTTCAAGCTTGTATCTACATGTACACGTAAAAGAGAGAATAAAGGAAAGAGGAGAGAAGGAAGGGAAAAAACAGAGAGAGCAAACAGGGAAACAAGAGGCATCAACAAAAGCAGAGAATACTTGGGTGTGCTTGAAAAAATTTTAGGGTAAAAATAAAAAAATTTAAAAAAATAAAATATAAAAAAGAATAAAAAATTAAAAAAAAAGAAATGTTATGGGGTGTTGTATTGGGTATCACGTTTTGATATGAAGGGGGCTAAAAATTGAAAGAAGAAAAACTGTGAGAATGTATTTTTAAGCTTAAAGTGGAAGCTTTAAAAGTAAAAATAGAAAAAAGTTTAAAGTAAATGAGGTGGAAAACTGTATCAATGAGTTGTAGGGCTTTTGGTACTTGTAGTCAGTGCTAGGAGTTTAATAAATTGCCTTTCCCTCGATTTGGGGTTTTGCATTGGAGTGTTGTCCTCCTGAGCTTTTGGCTTGCTTTCTGGGGGCTGGGCCTGCCATTCCCTTTCAGTCCTTCTACCAAGGCTGAGTCTCCCGGCCCCCTTGCTAGAGGCCTGTCTCAGTGGTAACCAGGTTTTCAGGTTATAATTCTCTGGTAGCGGAGCGTTGTTCTTTTACGTCTTTTTTCAGCTGTTGCGGAAGTCAGGTCGGAGCAAGATGTCTTCGCCCAGACCTCCCTCCCAGAGAGAGCCTCTACACAGGGAGGGCCTCTTTCCAGCCTCCCGGTTGGCAGTCTGTCACAGCCGGGCTGGTGCAGACGTTGTAATGATTTTTTGTCCCCGCCCCTGCTTGTCGTTTCACTCCCGCACCTCAAAGCCACAACTCCTTTTGGATCGCGCCACTTTGTCTGCGCCCTGGGACCCGCGGCCTGTCCGGTCCCATGCAAGTCTGTAAAAGCGCCTTCCCTGGGGTTCTGAGTGGCCCACGATGTGGAGAGAAATGGGAGAGAAGGGCAGTGGCGTAAAAATAGAATCCCCTCCTGCTGCTTTCACGGCAGCTGCGGCGGTGGCACGTGGGGGCACGGGGCGGCGGGAAAAAATTTTAAAAAGTCTCCTTGCCTTGCCCCGGGCTCCGCTGTGTTCCCGTTTCTGTCTAGCCCTGATTCAGGGGCTATTCCTCTGCTGTTATTCCTCACTCACAGAGCGCTTTCGTTTTGGGGTATTTGTTTTCAATGGTTCAGCTGCGGGCTTCCTCCCCCACTCCCCTGTTTCTGGGGCCAAGCCGCCAGACCCTCTTATTTGTTTCTACCTTTTTGCCGATGTTCCTTGTCTCTTGTGGCAGTCCAGAAGTGGGAAATATCACATTTCAGGCTGATTTCATGGGTGTTCACGGTGGTCTTGTAGTGTTTTTTTTGCTGGAATTCAGCTCTCTTCAGGAAACTCCCCGAAATGTGGTCACCTGGCCTTCCGCCATCTTGACTCCTCCTCTATTTTTAATTTTTTAAGGAATCTCTACACTGGTTTCCAAAGTGGCTGCACCAACTTGCATTCCTACCAACAGTGTAAGAGGGTTCCTCTTACTCCACAGCCTCTCCAACACTTGTTGTTTCCTGACCTTTTACTTTTGGCCATTCTGACTGATGTAAGGTGGTATCTCAATGGGGTTTTGATTTGAATTTCCCTGATAGGTAGTGATGATGAAAATTTTTTCATGTGTCTATTAGCCATTTCTGTATCTTCTATGGACAAGTGCCTCTTCATGTCTCCTGCCCATTTTTTGATGTGTTCATCTTCTTTCTGGATGTTGAGTTTGAGTAGTTCTTTATAGAACTTGCATATCAGCCCTTTTCTGTAGTGTCATTTGCAAATATCTTCTCCCATTCCGTGGGTTGCCTCTTTGTTTTATTGACTGTTTCCTTTGTTGTGCAGAAGCTTTTTATTTTGATGAAGTCCCAAAAGTTCATTTTTGCTTTTGTCTCCTTTGCCTTTGGAGACGTGTCTTGAAAGAAGTTGCTGTGGCCAATGTCAAAGAGGTTACTGCCTATGTTCTCTTCCAGGATTTTGATAGATTCCTGCCTCACGTTGAGATCTTTTGTCCGTTTCGAGTTTGTCTTTGTGTGTGGTGTAAGAGAATGGTCTAGTTTCATTCTTTCATAGTAGCTGTCCAATTATCTGAGCACCATTTATTGAAGAGACTGTCTTTTTTTCAACTGGATTTTTTTTTCATGCTTTATCGAAGATGATTGGACCATAGAGTTGTGGGTCCACATGTGGACCCTCTACTCTGTTCCATTGGTCTATGTGACTGTTTTTGTGCCAGTACCATGCTGTCTTGGTGATCAAGCTTTGTAATAAAGCCTGAAATCAGGTAACATGATGCCCCCAGCTTTATTTTTCTTCTTCAACAATTCCTTAGCGATTCGGGATCTTTTTTGTTTGAGTTAGAGTTTCATAGCATTGTGGTCAGAGATTATGCAGGGAATAATCTCAATCTTCTGGTATAGTTGAGCCCTGATTTGTGACCTAGTCTGTGGTCTATTCTGGAGAAAGTTCCATGTGTGTTCAAGAAGAATGAGTATTCTGCTGTTTCAGGGTGGAATGTTCTGAATATATCTATGAGATCCAGCTGGTCCAATGTGTCATTCAAGGTTCTTGATTCTTTGTTGATTTTCTGTTTAGATGATCTGTCCATTGCTGACAGTGGTGTGTTAAGATCTCCTACAATTAACGTATTCATATCAATATGACTATTTTGCTTAACAGTTGGCTTATGTAGTTGGCTGCTCCCATGTGGGAGCATAATAATTTATATTTGTTAGATCTTCTTGGTGTATAGACCCTTTGAGAATGATGTAGTTTCCTTCTGTGTCTCTGACTACAGTATTTAGGTAAAATCCAATTTGTCTTATATGAGAATCACTACCCCGGCTTTTTTTTGAGGTCCAGTGGCGTGAAAGATGGTTCTCCATTCCCTCACTTTCAATCTGGAAGTGTCTTTAGATTCAAAATCTGTCTCTTGTAAAGAGCATATGGATGGGTCCTATCGTTTTTTCCAGTTTGCAACCCTGTGCCTTTTTTTTGGAGCATTTAGGCCATTCACATTGAGAGTGATTATTGATAAGATACGTTTTTATTGACATGTTGCCTGTGAAGTTCATGTTTCTATAGATTACCTCTGTAAATTTCTGTTCTGTGTCACTCTTGGGTTCTTTTCTCTTTTATAAAACCCCTCCTAATATTTCTTATAGTGCTGGCTTGGTGGTTGCATAATCTCTTAGACCTTGGCAGTCCTGGAAGCGCTTTATCTCTCCTTTCATTTTGAATGTCAACCTTGCTGGGTACATTATCCTTGGTTGCATAGTTTTGTCATGTAATTTCCTGAATATGTCTTGCCAGTCCTTTCTGGCTTTCCAGGTTTCTGTGGATATGTCTGATGTTATTCTGATGGTCCTCGCTCTATAGGTAAGGGATCACTTCCCCCTAGCTGCCCTTAAGACATATTCTTTGATTTTATGATCGATGATTTCACAATTATGTGGCTGGAGGAGGTTTTTCTGGCCTCATTGATCTTGGGGGGTGTCCTCTCTGCCTCTAGGACATGAACACTGGTTTCATTCCCCAGATCAGGGAAATTTTCATTCATGATTTTTTCAACTATATCTTCTAGGCTTCTCTCTCTCTCAACTCCTTCAGGGATTCCAAGAATTCTGATATTGGAGCATTTCATGCCATCATTTATTTCCCTAATTCTATTTTCATAGGATTTTAGCTCTTTGTTCCAAGAGTTCTCTTGCTCCTCCTTCTTAATCCATCTGTCTTCTAAGTCACTAATACGATCTTTAGCTTCACCTGTTCTAGCTGTTAGCGTATTTAAATTACATTGCATCTCATAAATAACCTTTCTAACCTCTGCCCGTTTGGCTTTCACTTCTGTCATTAGAGCTTCTATCTTGTCACTAATGTTGTTTTTCAACTTAGCTATTGCTTGGACGATTGCTACTCTGAATTCCATTTCTGTCATATTGTTTATGTTCATTTCCAGTAATTCTGTGACAGGGTTGCAGTCTCTGGGTTTTTCTTCTGTTGGTTGTTCCTCCTCTGAGTCATTTTGGTGAGGGGTGGTTGAGGGGATGTATAGCTGAATATATCAACCACTATCCAGGTGAATTGCTCGTTGGAAGGTTTCAGAGCAATCAGAAGTCACCACCAAAAGGAAAGAATATAGAAAAAAGAGAGAGAAGAAGAGAAAGGAAGCAAGAAAATAACCCAGCCAGAGTGGGCCCCAATGGTAGGATTTATATGGTACAAAACTACAACAGAATAAAGAAAAAGACAATCAAGAGTAAAAGAAAGTTGAAGAGATCAAATGCTAATCCCACCCCGAATCACACCCAAGACCAGTATTTATATATTACAAAGGCAAAAACAATTACACAGAAACACTGACAGAAGAATAGGGCGGGAAGGTGAGTGCAAACGGTTCTTGTGGACAAGGAAAGTATTTCAGATCCTCCTGGATTTGTCTTGTTATTACTGTTAGAAGAGTCCGTTTTCTAAAGTTATAGGGAGATTAAAACTGGTTTGTATATAGATTTAGTATTGAATAGGAATGAAGGATTACCTTGAAGCTTATAACTATATGCATATTTAAAAGAAATAGGAATAAAGGAACGAAGAGAGAAGAAAGAAAAAAAAACAGAAAAAAAACAAACAAAAGAAGCAACAATGACAACAACAACAACAGAAAACACAGGTATGTGTTAGAAAAAATTTCAAGGTAAAAATTTATTATGGAGTGTTGTGTTAAGTATCACATTGTAATAATAAGTGGTTAAAAATTAAAAGAACAAAAACCATGAGAATGAATTTTAAATTTAAAGTGGAAACTTTAAAAGTAAAACTAGAAAAAAATTAAAAAAGAAAATGAAGTGAAAAGCTGTATCTATAAAGTGTACAGTGTTTGGGGTAGTACCAGGAGCTTAATATATTGTCTTTCCCCCGTTGTTGGGGTTTTACAGTTTGGATGTTGTCCTCTTATGCTTCTGGCTTGCCTTCTGGGGGTGGGGCCTGCTGCGCTGTGTTTTCAGTCCCTTTCTACCTGGGTGAGTCCCCGCCCCCTTCCTAGGTGCTGGTCTCCATGGCAACCAGGTTTTAGTTCTCTGGAGGAATTTTTCTTTTGTGGCTCTTTGCAGCTTTTCAGAAAGTCAGGCCAGAGCAAGAGGTCTGCACCCAGACCTCTTTCCCAGAGAGAGCCATCGGCTAGCAACCCTCTGGATGGTGCGGGGCTCACAGTCTCTCCCTGTATATTCCCCTTTGGCCGCTTGTCACAACCAGGCGCACCCGCAGCCATTGGTCAGAATGGCGCCAGAAGCCCTCACTTGTCCTTTCGCTCCCGCCTCATGGAAACTGCAACTGATATCAGTTCTGTGACTTTGTCTCTGCTCAAGGAGTCTGTGGTTTACCCCAGGCAGGAGGGACTGAGATCCCTCGGCCCTGCAGGTCGGGCTCAGATATGCAGAATCGCCTCCCCTGGGGGCTTTGTGCTTGGCCCAAGGGGTGGAAAAAAGCGGTGGAAAAAAAAGTGGCAGTTTTAAAGTCACCGTGCTCTGCCTGCCGTGTTCCCTCGCGTGGCACCTGGGTGCACTTTCTCTCCACAGATCTACATCCCCGTTCCCTGGCTGCCCCTCAGGCTCTCCATTTTTGCCTTCTTTTAATCAGACCATAATCTGCTGTTGTTCCCCAAACACAGAGCCCTTTCGTACTGGGGTATTGCTTTCCAAAGGGTTGCATCTGTGGGCTTCCTCCCCCGCGTCCCTTTGTCTTTGGATATCACTCCCAGCATTCCCACTCTACCCTACCTCTTTGTCAATGCTCTTCTTACCCCGTAGAGATCCAGAAGTGTGAAATATTACATTTCAGGCCGATTTCATGAGTTTTCACAGTGTCCTTGCAGTGTTTTTTGCAGGTATTCAGCTCACTTCAGGGGACTCCCTGAAATGGGGTCACCCAGCTTTCCGCCATCTTGCCCCTCCCCTCTGGGAAAAGGCTCTTTCAATAAAAAACTTTCCATATATTTTCTTAAACTTAACCTCAAGTTGACCTGATAATAAAATAAAGGTGAAGCTTCAATTAGTTTCTGTGATGTAGAGTAAATTCTATCTTTTGCTATGTAAGTGATTTCAAATGGGCAGGTTTTCAAACTAGATGTCTTAGCCACAAGATGGTGTCCTAACATTAGCAACCACTAGGTTTAGCTTATAAAGAAAATTGACTTTATGTGACAAAATGCTTTTCAAGTTGAAAATGCCAAGTGCCCATGCATAAAAATAATTACTTCTTAGCCTATACTCTTGTGTAAAATGTACTTGGGAAAATGTGTTGTTCAACTCAATTTGATTAACTCTCTTTATTATAGATTTGTATATATTTACCTTAATGCTACACTAGAATATTCAGTTCATTAACTTCTAATTTCACTAATTAAAACAAAGAGGAAACTGTTTTCCTTGCAAATCACAACAGATTTTCAGATGGCACAATAGTTGAAGTTTGTGTGATATACATTTTATTGTATGTTATGAGAGATACACTTAAGAGTTTAAGATTTTTATCCTTTTTTTATTTCTGTAATGATTAGCTTTAGAAGTCAGAGATAGTAACATCTACTTTATCTTGAAACTAGCTGCATTTAAAATTTGAATATGGTAAGTTGGATATTACTTTTTGAATTTAACAGTTTTCTGCTTTCAAAAACTAACATTTATTCCAAGGATCCTGAAAAATCTCTGCTCCTAAGAATTCTTACTAGTTATCACTAACTTCTGAACATATGTGGAGATTGTCTAATACCAAATCCTAGGAGGAAAAGAGGTTGGATGTGTTCTATTGCTTTTAGGAGAGTCTGAATGAAGGAAGGAATTGTTTCAGAAAAATGAGGTACACTAATAATAACCTCTAACTCCGTTTTAACATTTACTTTAAAAGAAAGCTAGATTTGCCCTGCAATTGAGAGTGGTACTTTTGCTTTTAAAAGTTGTCCTCCATTTGTATATTATCTTTACATCTACATAGCTATGAGTTGTTAAAAAGAGTGTTTGGGGGACCATTTGATATTTTCATTCTGAAAAAGAAAGTTCATATAAAATCACTTGATTATGTCAGAGGGTGAAAAAGAAATGTATTAAAGTGAGATATATTAAAATCACTTCATAAGTTATTCTCCACATTAGTGGTATAAATTCCCATTTGATAGAAATTTGGGAAATAAATCTGACAATATATATTAGGATAAAAAATATAAATATTCCTGATCTTAGTGCCACATTTAAAACCTTTTCTACAGAAATGAAAGTGTCAGTGTGTAAGGGCATATACTAATCTTTACTTCAGCCTCATTCATGGAAGCCAGAAATAGAAACAAAATAAAACTGTAACAATGTAAATGTCCATCAAAAAATGAATGCTTGAATACATTATAATATGCCTACATGATGGAATATTATTTAGCTGTTAAAAGAATGAACTAATTTATGAAGCTATACAAATTATCTAGAGGAATGTATACTATTTATTGTTGAATGGGAAAATTAAGGAATTTGTAATAAAACACCCTTTAAAAAAACACAACAGAGGGGCACCTACATGGCTCAGTTGGTTCAGTGTCTGACATTGGCTCAGGTCATGATCTCAGGGTCCTGAGATTGAGGTCTTAGTCCGGCTCTCCCCTCAGTGGGGAGTCTGCTTGTCCCTCTTCCCCATCCTTCCCCCTGCTTCTGCTCTCTCTCTCTCTCAAACAAGTAAGTTAAATCTTAAAAAATAAAATTAAAAAAATAAAAACACAGCAGAAACTAGCCATTCTGACAGGTATATAGTTATATCTCATTGTGATTTTGATTTGCATTTCTCTGATGATGAGTGGTGTTGATCATCCTTTCACATGCCTATTGGCACCTGTATGTTGTCTCTGGAAAGATGTTCACAGTCATCAATCTGTCCATTTTTCAGATTGTTTTTATTTTTTGGTGTTGAGTTATGTGAGTTTCCTCTATATTTTGAATATTAAACTCTGATTGGATATATAATTTGCAAAGAGGAAATATAATAAAAATATTGTAATAGCTTTGTGTGATGACAGTAACTACATTTGTCATGGTGAGCATTTCGTAATGCATGTAAGTCAAATTGTTATGTGGTACCCCTGAAACGAATATAATATGTATATCAATTATACTCCCACTTAACATTTTTTTAACAAAAAACTCAGAAAAATCTTATATATTTACAATACAAATGTATCTGTATATAACTGTACATATATATATATATGATTAAATAGACATGGAAGAATTCATATTAGTTTATTTATATGGGATCCTTCTTGAAGGCTCTCATACTCAAGTTCCTCAGTGAGTAGACTGAGCCAAAGATTGGCATGTAGGAATTCTATGTAGGAATGCTCCTCGGATGAACCACAGAAGGGCAATGAAGGGAAGTGGGTTAAACTGAAGGAGGGGCTGAGACGCGATGCAACCACAGCAGCAGCTCACCCAGGGGCTCTCTGGAGCTGGAATGTTCCTGCATGAGCACTGCAAACTGGAAAAAGGGGACCTACTTGCTCTGCCTTCTTTGTTTGCTTTCTCCCTTTCAACCCTCTTCACTGACTGGTCATTGCATGCAGACTCCCCCCAGGTAGGAAGTGGGATTATGGGGCTTCAGCTCTCCTTAGCTGAGGCTTAATCCTAAGAAAGGGGGATTCAGCTGAGTCATCAACTGTCAAAATTCCCAGCAGCTAAAGGGATAAGCACGTTAGTCTTGAAAGTGGTAAGGAAATTTGACGCACCATAATGTCCTCTAAAGAAGGGAGTGAAGAACGATATGGTTGAAATGGGGGAAGAGAGATGAAGAGGTATCCATGCAAGAAAAGAGAAAAATAATCTTAATAAAAGCATTTAAACAAGTGATGAATGTGCATCAATATTGTAAGTGCTGTGGGAATAGCAATGTCATGAAAGATTCATAATGCTGTACCTGAAAAACCTTCCAGAACCTTTCTTGACCCAATTTTCTGGGTCATCATTACTTTTCAAGGCACTGTGTTTTCTTTGACAGCGTTGAAAGGATAAAATGCTCAGTAAGGACAAATTGAGAAGTAAGTTTAAATATTTTATTTTTAGAAACAGTAAAGGGGCTGATGAAGGAAGTTACAGCTTCCTGTACACTTATTGCACTATTTTGGCTATGGTAACTATATTCTTCCTAAGGTGCTGTATTTGGAGAAAAATATTGCCTTGGGTAAACAGATAAGCATGTTGATAACATATTGCCCCTTTACGTATTAATAGTAACACTCTGAACTATTAGCTAGACTATGCATACAGCTTTGTAGTCTAATTCATTTACTGAATAGCTATCATATGCCAGACAGATTATGAGGCCCTGGGGACTGGAAACTAAAATCTTAGTGATTCACAGCCTTGCAGGATAGACAAATGAAGCAAGGGGCAATCACAGAGTGATAAAGGCTGTGGTATAGACATAATGCCATAGAAGTACCAATGACTATCCTGATACAAACCAGAAGATAGCAGGTTTACGATGTCAGAGCTTCCGAGCATAGGAAGCTTCTGAATTGTGGGGTAGATATTGGGGCAGGTTCTTCTTCCTCATAAGGAAGAAGATCTGAGTGCAAGATGGGTATGCTCAGGTTGTCGTAGGTAGTTCAAAATGTTGCAATGGAGAACATGAGTTGTTTGCATTGTAATGAGGACAAGCGTATCCGCAGATCATGCTGCAGAAAACAGCAGGGACAAGATCATAGTCAGAACCCTGACAGGGAACACAGGGCATGGTCAAATAGGATAATTCAAAGAGAGTATAATAGTAACTGTTTACAAAGATATGGTGGGGGAATGGGACAAGGGTTGGGCATTTCCACCTTAGGCCTAATGCAACAAGAGGTAGAGGGGTTATGAGAACCTGAGGACAGAGGGTCTGAGTAGAGGGAGCTGCCGTCCTCACAGGCCTGGTTTCTGAGGAAGAATGCTGCAAACCTGCAGTAATGTTGAAAGCAGACAGCTGGGAGAGCAGATGCATTGATGGGACTGCAGGGCACACTAGCCCATTGATGGGTCTGTCAGTTAGAATGGAGAAAGGTGACAGAGCAGACAATGGTTCTGGAGGGACAGACCGATCTTTTCCCTATGCACGTAGCATTTGCAGAACTGAAGATTAAGAAGGAGGTAAGTAGGTGAGCAAATGAAGGAAGTGATTTCCAAGCAAAGAGAGCAGTGTGGCAAGATCCTGTGGCAGGAGTGTGCTTAGTGAATCTGGGGGCTAACAACAATGCCCATGCAGTGTGGGTGGAGAGGGAAAAAAGGTGGGGAGTAATGCTCTAGAGTTGCCGTGAAGCAGACTGTACAGGGCCATTCATGCCAAATTAAATAATTTTGTTTTTATTCCCAAGAACAATGCAATACCATGGAAACTCGATCGTGTGTAGCATCATCTGATTTTGTTTTGTAGAAATCACTCTCCTGTTGGAGAGCAGACTGGGTAAGAGTGGATGTGGGAAGGCAGCTTGAAAGATGGTGACACTGGTCTAGGAAAGCCATCATGGTGGCCTACACTAGGGTACCAGTGTGGAGAGGCTGAGGGTAGACACAATCAAGAAATACTTAGGAGGTAAAAATCAAGAAAACTTGATGACAGTTTAGACACAGATGCTGAGGTAAAAGGAATTGTTAAGCAGGATTATGAGGTTTCTTTTCTTTTTAAAGATTTTATTTATTTATTTGACACAGAGAAAGGGAGAGACACAGTGAGAGAGGGAACACAAGCAGGAGGAGTGGGCATAGGGAGAAGCAGGCTTCCTGCTGAGCAGGGAGCCTGATGTGGGGTTGGATCCCAGGACACTGGGATCATGATTTGAGCCGAAGGCAGTCACTTAATGACTGAGTTGCCCAGGTGCCCTCAAGATTATGAGGTTTCTGACTAGATCAGGAACACTTTGTAAAAAAATTCCCTTTCCTTTTGTGATAATCCTTACTCTTCTTTATAGTCCCACTAGCTCTTGATTCAAGTCCTCATTTATTGTAATGATCATTTCTTCATTTACGCTTGACCATGTTCCCTATGCTAGATGATGAACTCATCTCCTTTTCTTATATGCCAAATCATTGTTTCACAGATTTTCACTCCTGAGTTTCCTCCTCTTGGTTTGTTCAAAAAGCATCTCACTTCTTCCTAACTTCTTCCTCCGGTTGTGCCCTTTGTGAGAAAATACATTGAAATTATCCACTTCTAGTTTCCATTTATTTCCATCTTCCTCTTGGAAACCTTTGGCTATCAAAGATACATATTTTGCCTTTTCAAGTTTACTAATATACAGTATCTAGGCATTTCAAACCCCAAAGTAGCCAAAATTAAAATATAGTTTATCCTAAAACTGTTAAGTTATTCTCTGATACATTTTGTATTTGTCTAAAAAGGCAATGTTTGAAACAAGCCTATCTAATATTTTCCTGTTTCAACATTGGGCGGACTCTTCTGAATTCATGTCAGTAAAGGAGAAAGTAAAGGATCTTCAGTTGTTTTTTGTGGATCCTGTTCAAGTAGAGGAAAATTATTTTTCCCATATGACTTTATGAACACAGTAATGTGTGTGTGTGTGTGTGTGTGTGTGTGTGTGTGTGTGTGTATCTCAATAATGACAATGGAATATTAACAACCAAGAAATTGAACTCAGGTATTGCTGACATTTGTTACATTTTCACTGCCAATTAACATGACTGAAAATGCACCTAATAATTAAGAATGTGTCATCATTATATTCCATTAATGACTATAGTTAGATTAATAATC
This sequence comes from Spilogale gracilis, assembly GCA_004023965.1. Taxonomy (NCBI): domain Eukaryota; kingdom Metazoa; phylum Chordata; class Mammalia; order Carnivora; family Mephitidae; genus Spilogale; species Spilogale gracilis. Next base: position 14,727 of record PITA01023736.1, read on the forward strand.
ATTTATTCTTGAAAATTAAGCATTAAGGGCACCTTTGCTGACAGAAAAGAAGCATGTTCTATTTAATGCTTCATATGAGGAACCTGCAGAGATTTGGTTTTGAATCCTGTCCTAGGAAGGAAAATGACTGAGTAGAAACACCCAGACCTGGAATCTAAACCTCAGCATCTGAATCTGACTTATCTGCTGGCTAACAGTGTGACTTAAGGAGTCTCCATTTCTTTATCAGTGAGATGGAAAAGGCACCTAAATTGTAGAGCTGAGAAACAGCTCGATCAGGGGTTAGGGGCCAAGGCAGAGGGAGAGAGAGAATCTCAAGCAGACTCCGCATTGAACCCAGAGCCCCATGAAGACTTCATAAGTTGACCTTGAGACCAAGACCTTAGCAGAAACCAAGAATTGAATGCTTAACTGACTGAGCTACCCAGCCACCCTTGTTATTAAACTTTAGATAGGAATATCATCTCTAATTCCAGTTTCCTTGCCTCCACAATAAATTGGTTCCTATATTACTACATATGATAATTCAGAGATCCCTATTTAGATGGAGGAAATGCCTGACAAATAGAAAAAAAAATATTTAGAAAGATATTCTTAACAGAGAAATCAGTTTCCTACTTTAGTGAATATACAGATAATTCTCCTTTTGCCTGTTAGTGCAAGGCCTTGGAAATTAAAACCCTGCAAAGTGATGATCATAATAGCCATTAGGAAAAATTATGATTGTTGTGTTACCTTTAAAATTGTGTTGTTGAAACATTCAACACACTCTTATTGTAGATTATAAACATAGAAGGAAATGAAAAAAATAGTAAGACTGGTATTTATTTAGGACACTATAATTTAGAACATTAGAAACTGTGAAAATTAAAGTTTTTTGTTTTGTTCTTTGAAAAACATTTTAAGTGTGTTTTGCCTTTTCCTCTAATACAACTTAGTATATGGAGCCACCGTCTTCTTCTAATATCCTCATGAATTGCAGTACTCCTTCTAAAATTTGGATTTATTTCCAAAATTTCATCTTTTTCACGTTTGATGCTGTAAAATATCCCCAAGAGTTTTTTCATGTGAAGAATTTCCCTGTCCCCTCTGGTTTCACTTCTCTGGCTTATCTTTATTCATGTCATTATAACTTCCCATTTAGGTCCATAAATTGTATTCACATCCAATTTCACTTCCAGCAGTATTGCATTTTTACTTCTTTGTTACACTTTTATCTTTTGACCAGTTCTCTCTCTGGATTATCCAGTGCTTCCACATGAGAGACTAGCAGGAGGGCAACAGTTTTATGCTTCACTGTCTGAAGGTAAACTGGGAAGCAGATGCACAGTGACTAATTGCCAACAGACTTTGAAAGAAGTAACATGATTGATCGTGATGTGCATCTGCTATTTGTATAGTGATTTGTGGGCTAAACAGCCCCAAAGTGTGTTCTCTGTGCAGGTTTCTCAGAGTAAATATATCATGGTAAGTGAAATTTGAACCATGCTGCTGCTGAACTTGTTATTTAAACTGTAGTAACTGAAATTCATGCATGTTGGAACAATTGGAAGTGAAGATGGCATGTATATTTCATCAATGGCTAAGGAGGGAGCAAAGAAAACAAACAATTTTGGAAACTGCCTCAGGCTAGATAACAGAGAAATGTGAGTCCCCCTCTGACTTGTATTTGGATGATTTATTGACTTAATGAGAGAATACATTATAGAGAAATGTAGCATATGTGCCTGCTTAGAAGGGAGGAAAATTAGTAACAGCTCCTATTTATTTGTTATATTTAAATTTAAGTGTTTTTTTTTCAAAGGTGGCAATTTCGGGGTACCTGGGTGGCTCAGTCGGTTAAGCATCTGTGTTCCGCTCGGATCATGATCCTAGGGTCCGGGGATCAAGTGCCACATTGGATTCCCTGTTCAGTGGGGAGTCTGCTTCTCCATCTCCCTCTGTCTTTCCCCCTGCTTGTGTGCACACTCCCTCTCTGACAAATAAAGAAATAAAACCTTTAAGAGAAAAAAAAAAGGTGGTAATTTCAAGTGGTTAAAATTTCAAGAGATACAGAAGATTCTACACTGGAAAGGTCTTACTAGAGCCCTTTCACAGCTTCCAGTTTTCTTTGATTGAGGGCAACTAACGTGACGCTCCCAGGGATAGTCCCTGCATGGATAAGCAAATACATTCACAAACATACTCACATAAAATTCCCCCTTTGAAACACCAGCTCTAAGCAACTAATATTTATTGACCATTTGCGCTGTACCAGACAACATGCTGAACTTTGTATGTTGTGTTTTATTTAATCCCCCAATAGCTTTTGAGGTAGGCTGTCATTCCTGCAGAGGAAATTATGACTCTGCGAGTTTAACTTCCTTTCCCCACACCATGCAGCTGCTCTGTGGTGAAGCAGCTGTTCTCACCTAGGTATTCTGAATTCTCAAATGCAGGCTCCTAATGACCAGACAACACTGTCTAGGATCTGTGTGTAGGTCAAGTGATAGTAATTTAGTCTTATAACAGCCATTTAATAGTTCTAGAAACTCTTTTTGCTAATTCAGCCTATGATAATATAGTGCTCAGGTGGTTCGGGAGAGACTTAAGTATTTCCAAAAGCATTAGCTCTCCCTACCGCTCTCAAGAGATTGTTTGGCCACCATCTGTACTGGGAAATGGGCCAGGTTGCTTGGAAGGAGCCCAGACGTGAGTACATGTCTCTGATCTGTTCTGTACTGCTAGGAAGTCCCACTCCTTATCAAGCTTTGGAATTCTGTCAGACACTCAGCAAGTGTGTGTGTCTGTGTGCGTGCATGTGTGTGCATGTACTTGTCATATTTGTTCACTTATTCACATACAAGAAGTTATATCTATGAAGTGTCTTGATATTGCATGATAGAAATAGAAAGCTTAGAAGAGGTAGCAACATAGAAGCAACCGCCTTGGAACTTTCTGATTTCATCAACAGTGCGTTGCTTGACAAATAGTCTGTTGTAAGCAGAGATGCTACTGTGGTCAGTTCTAGTTAGTATTTGTGCATGTTTTCTGGCTGTCTGCTTCCTGAATGCACCTCTTCATGCACTTTTGGAGGAAGTGGACAAAGAGTGCCTCATGAAGAAGTCTGTGTTGCTGTCTTTTCTTTGCTACATATGCATCTTACCTTTGTTACCTTGAGTGTGCTCAATGTCTTCTCTGCTGCCTTTTATCACCTGGGGGTGAAGTTCAAATTTTTTAAGTCAAATGGACTTTCTGGCTTCAGGAACTCTAGGTCAAAATTTCAGTAAGAGATGTGTACACACACACACACACACACACACACACACACACACACAGGGTCCTGGGGTATCCTGGCATGCAGATTAAGTGCTTCCCCAAGGAAGCTCTACCCTTTCAAATGAACCGTACAAAATCTGATTTACCATGGAATGTGAAGGATGATGATTTTCAAGAGCTGCTAATTGTTGGGGACGGTGCATGATCCACCCCTCCCGCCATGCCCAAGCCACCAGGAACTTTGGAGGTACCCTGCCTAGAATCCGGAAAGCCACATACCCTGGGGGCCAGGGCAATATGTCCTTTGTGTCCCTGGGATGTGTGCTTGGGCAAGTGCTCATCCAAGGCACATTGTTCCATTTAATCCTCCTCCTGGTAATCATATCTCCTCTGTATCTATTATCTGTATTCTTTGCTCCCTCTGCCTCAATGGTCTCGGCTTCTGTGGATTTAAGTAATCACTCTACACCCTGCAGTAACAATACTGACCCTATCTCTAGGGCAAGGTGCAAAAGCAGTTAAAGATCTATTTGACACAGACCTGGATGATCAGCAGGCTGTGCTGATCTGGCACAATTGTTTTCACTGTTTAGTGGAAAACTACAGCCTTTAGTTTGATCTCATGAGCTTACCTTAGTTATACAAAATAACTTAACTTCGAAAAGCCCACGCATGTCAGACTTGGTGCATAGCTCTTTGGTCCAAGTTGATAAATCTGTACATTGGAATCATGAAGGGTGATGGGAAAGAATGCTGGGAGGGGTGACACAAAGGTGGTGTGAGTCTATTCACAAACTTCCCTTTTTTCCTAACCTTCACTTATACTATGTGTTTATAACACTTTCCTTTATAGTGGAAATAAGTAGTTGATAATTATAACCTGCATAGATATACTTTGATTGAGACTATTATCAATACTAATATACTTAATAGTTTAAATGTAGTTACTTAAAGTTTCCACGACCACCCATTCACCTTTTGTCTGTGTGACCACTCTGCCTTGCACGGTCAGAGGAGAAAACACTCCATTGAGATAAGACAGAAGCAACTGTTTGCCTAAAGCTAGATTGATGTGACTGCCAGTGGACCAAGGTCTGTTTCCGCCCACAATTAGGGATGCTCTGTCCTAAGTTTATGGCACCTGAACAGCGCCGATGTCTTGGGGAATTTATGATTGGAAACCTGAAAAAAGTCTGTGTAAGCTCTTACAAATCTCTTATTATACACCCTTCTCTTGAGAAGATCTGTAACTAAAAAGCTTTAAATAAAGAACCCTGAAGACACAGTGTCCAGGAGAGGAAGGGAGATCCCCACACCACTCTTCGCGTCTGGTCTCCTCATATCGCGGACTCCGTCACCACCTTCAGGGAACCCTGACTGAGCGTTGTCAGGGCCGGCTCCCGGCAGCTAATGTTAGGGGAAATATGCATTTTTCCTGCCAGTCTGAGGGCCTGGGATCTTGGCATCTCCAGGTGTTTATGTTCAAGAGTAATATAATCCATTGTGACTGTTAGGGGTTTGGAGCCATATCTTTCTGTGTACTAGATTTTTGTTAGAAATCTAACCTCTGGCCCAATTTCAGAAACTTGTTTTTTGGGAAAGCTCCAGTCTTTGTCTGAAATTAGAGTAAAGATTATATCCCATCTGGACAATAACTTATATTTATTTTTGCAATTGTATCTGAGAAATAAAGTCAATTAAAGTATTTTTATATAGATGCAGCTATGTCTCAGTAGATGATCTCATTCACTACTTTGCTTAAAAGTTTGAGCTCAGCCAAGATAAGCACCCTCGCATTGTCCTCTTCTCCCTTCAAAATCTGTGTCACTTCTTCCCTCTTGTGTGATTCTGGTTTGGGAGGATGTATCCCCACCAGGCCCCATACCTGGGCTCTTCTCTTTCTCCTTTCTCCCATGGAAACTCATTCTATCACTTGCTTCTCAAGTCCTTTCTTTTCTCTAGGTTCTTTCCTCATCCTGGCACACTCACAGGCACCCTGTACCCTCTTGCACCCTCAGTTACTTAAAAAAGGAAAACTTTTCAAGAGAGCATTCTGTATTCTTCACCTCGTTTCCCTTCACCCCATGAACCTGGCCCTCTATCACCACCTCTGCTAAAGCCATTATTCTAACATAACCACTCACTTCCTGATAGACAACACTGATGCTCTTTCAGCCCATTAGCTCATTAGGCTCTATGATATTTGATGGAAACTCTCTTCTCTCATGACTTGCAGAATGAGTTGGTTTTTGGTTTTGTTTTGTTTTGTTTCAGTCTTGTTATTTATATTCCTTTTTTGTAGCCTATTAAGCGTTCCTTATATAATCACCCTTAGATACAAAGCTCCTCCAATTCCCACATTTCTTTATTTGGACCCTTCTCCTTGGTCTCTCTTTTTTATCCTCTCTTCTTTGTTGCTTTGATGTTTTCGCAATTTCACTTACTGTCTCCACATAGACAATTTCCTAATTCGCTTTTCCAACACTAATTTTTTGAAAGATGCAGTCCGACACTTCCAACAGGCTTCTAGATGTCTTCGCTCACTCATTCATACTCATGGAGAACCTACTGAGACATAAGAACTGCACTAGAGTGTGGAGACAGTAGTGAATGGAACAAAATCCCTGCCCCACAGAACTTACGTCCTAGTGAAACAAGAAGCATAAGCAAACAACATGTCAGCGGTGACAAAATTAAATTGTATCAGAGGAGAGAATGATGGAAAATGCGGTGAGTAATTTAGATTGAATAATCAGTAAAGTCTCTCTGTAAAATGCTCCTTGAGTAGAAATCTGAAGGAAGTGAATGTGGAAGCCATGTTCATACCTGGGGGCAAAGTGTTCCTAACAGAGAAAGCGGGCCCTGAGGAACAAAGAAGCAAATGTGACTGGAGTACAGTGAGGAAAAATGTTCTCTCTCTCTCTCTCTCTGTATCTTTACCATTATCTCTCTGACATGTGGATAGAGATATCTGATATGGGGAAAGAGAGAGAGAGCACACATAATACCTGTTTGATATTATTTATATATTTATATGTATATGGAATCTTATAATCTTACCACTTCTTACACTCTTACATGCACACATTCCTCTCTCTGTCTCTCTCTCTCTCTCTCTCTCTCTCTCTCTATATATATATATATATATATATGTATACATATCCATGCATACATCCCTCTGTCTCTGTGTGTGTGTGTGTCTCTCTCTCTCTATATATGTGTGTATACATATCTGTGTGTGTTACACAGTACATTGTGGGCATAGTAAGGACTCATACTTTGACTCCAAATGAGAACAGAAGCCACTGAAGCATTTTGAGCTGAGAAGACACAATATTGGATGAGACTTATAAAGAAACACTTGGGCTGCTTAGCGGAGAAAGGATTCTTTGCCCAAATGTGGAAGCAGTGAGACCAGTCAAGAGTAAAATGTAATGATGCAGAAAAAGTAGATAGAAGCTTGTAGCAAAGTGGCAATGGTGAATTTTAGAAGTGGTAAGGATCTATTTTGAAGGAGGACCTGAAAAGATTTGCTGAGAAGTGGTGTAAGGTATGAGAGTAAGAGAGTAGTCAGAAATGACTGGGCTTAAGAAACAGATAGTATGGACTTTCCATCTATCATGAAGCAAAAGACTTTGGGTTTACCAGGTAGAGGGAGGGTGGTGAAATCAGGCGTATGGTTTTGAACATGTTAAATATGAGCTGTCTTTTAAACAACTGAAGGGAACTATCACTTATTCATATATACATGTACAGAATATATGTATTTTGAGTATAGTTGACATATAATGTTACATTAGTGTACAACTTAGTGATTTGACAACTTTGTACATTATGTTGTGCCCACAAATGTAGCTATCATCTGTCCCATTGCATCACTATCACAGTATCCGTGACTGTACTTCCTCATGCTGTGCCTTTTATTGTCATGACTTATTCAGTTCATCACTGAAGCTTGTGTCTCCCACTCCTTTCACCCATTTGCCCATCCCTTACCCACCTCCCCCCTGGCAACCATCAATTTGTTCTCTATATTTATAGGTTTGATTCTGTTTTCTTTTCATTTGTTTATTCATTTGTTTCATTTTAATTTTTGAGTAGAATCATATGGTATTTGTCTTTCTCACTCTGACTTATTTATTTCACTTAGCATAATATACTCTGGATCCATCCAGGTTGTGGCTGCATAATGTTCCTACATACACACACATTTTCCTTATCCTTTTGTCTATTGATGGATGTTCAGGTTGCTTCCATATCTTGGCTATTGTAAGTAACAGTGTAATAAAAACTTAACAGTACACATATCTTTTTGAATTAATATTTTCATTTTATTTGGTAAATACCCAATAGCAGAATTATTGGATCATATGGTAACTATTTTTAATTTTTTTAGGAATCTCCATACTGTTTTCCATAGTGGCTGCACTGGTTTACATTCCTACCAACAGGGCATGAGGGTTCTTTCTTCTTCACATCCTCACCAACACTTGTTGTTTCTTGTCATTTTGATTTTAGCTGTTTTAACTCTTGAAAGGTAATATCTCATTGTGGTTTTGATGGACATTTCCCTGATAATGAGTGAAGTTGAGCATGTTTTCATGTATCTGTTCGCCATGTATATGTCTTCTTTGGAAAAATGTCTATTCATGTCCTCTGCCCATTTTTTTTTTCAGCGTGTGTACCTTTATTAGGAAATAAGTCAAACATTTAAAATTAAGGCCTTTAGGGATGTGGGTCCTGCACATTGAGGTCCATGGTGTCCTTTAACCATGGTGGATGCTGGCCAGGCCTGAATTCTGGGGCCAGGACAAGAAAGTTAAATAGAGGGTCTGCCCATTTTTAAATTTGATTGTTAAAAGTTTTGGGGTGTTGAATTGTACACTTATAGATAGGTTATATATCTTGGATATCTATCATCTGCCCACCTGTCTATCTAGATAAAATGTATATCTTGGATATTAACCCCTTATTAGATATTTACAAGTATCTTCCATTTAGTACTTTTTATTTTTGTTTTCTTGATTGTTTCCTTTGATATGCAAATGCTTTTTATTTTGATGTAGTCCGAAAAGTTTATTTTTGCTTTTGTTTCCTTTCCTTTAGGAAAAATATCCAGAAAAAGATGTTGCTATGGCCAATGTCAGAGACATCACTGCCTGTACTCTCTTCTAGGATTTTTATGGTTTCAGGCTTCGCATTTAGGTCTTTATTCTATTTTGAATTTATTTTTTGTGTATTGTGTAAGAAAGTACTCCAATTTTATTCTTTTATATGTAATTGTCTGGTTTTCCCAGCATCATTTATTACAGAGACTGTCTTCCCCGTTATATGTTCTTGCCTCCTTTGTCATAGATAAATTAACTATATAAGTGTGTGGCGATTTCTACAGTCTCTATTCTGTTCCACTGATCTCTGTGTCTATTTCTGTGCCAGTGCCGGTATCAGACTTGTTTAGATGACTACAGCTTTGGTGGTATCTTGAAATCTGGGATTGTGATACCTTTAGCTTTGTCATTTTTTTCTCAGGCTTGCTTTGGCTCTTCGGGGGTCTTCTGTAGTTTTGTACAAATTTTAGTGTTATTTGTTCTAGTTTTATGAAAAGTGCTCTTGGTATTTTAATGGGGATTGTATTAAATCTTTAGATTGCTATGGACATTTTAACCATATAGGTTTTCTCAGTCCATGAGAATGGAATATCTTTCCTTTTGTTTGTGTCATCTTCAATTTCTTTTTCTTTTTTTAAGATTTTATTTATTTATTTGACAGAGAGAAACAACAAGAGAGGGAACACAGCAGAGGGAGTGAGAGAGGGAGAAGCAGGCTTGCCGCCAAGCAGGGAGCCCGATGTGGGATTCGATCCCTGGTCTCTGGGATCATGACTTGAGCCGAAGGCAGTTGCTTAACCAACTGAGCCACCCAGGCGCCCCTCATCTTCAGTTTCTTTTGTCAGTGTTTTATAGTTTTTGGAGTACATAACTTCAACTCTCTGGTTCACTTTACACCTAGATATTTTATTCTTTTTGGTGCAATTGTAAATGGTGTTTTTTTTTTAATTTCTCTTTCTGTTACTTTATTATTAGTATATGGAAATGCTACTGATTACTGGGTATTAATTTGGTATCCTCTCACTTTACTGAACTCACTACTGATTATTTCTAGTAGTTTTTTAGTGGAGTCTTTAGGATTTTCTCTGTATAGTATCATGTCATCTGCAAATAGTGACACTTTAACTTCTTTACCACTATGGATGCCTCTTATTTTTTCTACTTATCTGATTGCTGAGTCTAGAAGTTCCAGTAGAATGGACATCCTTGTCTTTGTTTCTGATCTTAGAGGGAAAGTTTTCAGTTTTCACCATTGAGTATGCTGTTAGTTGTGGGTCATATGTGATCTCTATTTTGTTGAGGTATATTCCTTCTAACTACAGTCTGTTGAGTGTTTGTATCACGAATAAGTTTGATTTTTATATGCTTTTTTCTTCAGGTGTTGAGATAATCATATGATTTTTATCCTTTGTTTTGTTGATGTGGTATATGATATGATTTGTAAATATCAAATCATCCTTGTATTCTGGGAATAAATCCCATCGTATGGGGTGAATGATATTTTTAATATATTATTGTATGTGATTTGCTAATATTTTGTTGGGGATTTTTTTCATCTATGTTCATCAGATATACTAGCCTTTGTTTGTGTGTGTGTTTTGTGGTGTCTGTTGTTGGTATTTGTCATGTTTGGTAAAATATCATAGAATGCATTGGAAAGTTTTCCTTCCTCTTCTATTTTTTGAAATAGTTTGAAGAGATAGGTATTAACTCTTCTTTAAGTATCTGGTAGAATTCACTCTTGATCCATCTGGTCCTGCTCTTTCATTCAGTTTTGTTCCTTGTAATCAGTCTTTTATGGATTTTCTAATTCTTCCTTGTTCAGTTTTGGAAGATTGTATACTTCTAGGAATTTATCCACTTCTTTTAGATTGTTTAACTGGTTAGCATATTATTTTTCATAGTATTCTCTTATAATCCTTTGTATTTCTGTGTTGTCAGTTGTTGATTCTCCTCTTTCATTTCTGATTTAATTTTGGGGGCCATTTTTATCTTTTTTTTTTTTCTTAATGAGTCTGGCTAAACGTTTGTCCATTTTGTTTATCTTTTCAAAAAACCTGCTCTTGGTTTCATTGATTTTTTTCTCTTGTTTTAATCTCCATGACATTTATTTTTGCTCTGATCTTTATTATTTCACTTCTTCCACTCACCTTGGGCTTTGTTTTTTTTTGCTGGTCCCTTTAGGCGAAATAATAGATTGTTTATTTGAACTTTATCTTGTTTCTTGATGTAGGCCTGTATTGCTCTGTACTTCCCTCTTAGAACTTCTTTCACTGTGTCCCAAAGATTTTGAACTGTTGTGTTTTCCTTTTCATTTATTTCCATATATTTTTAAATTTCTTCTTTGATTGTATCATTGACCCATTGGTTGCTTAGTATCATGTTTAGTCTCCACAAGTTTGCATTTTTCCAGTGTTTTCTTTTTCATTTTTTTTTTTAAGATTTTATTTATTTGACAGAGAGAAACACAGCCAGAGAAGGAACACAAGCAGGGGCAGTGAGAGAGGGAGAAGCAGGCTTCCTGCCGAGCAGGAGCCCGATGTGGGACTCAATCCCGGGTCTCCAGGATCATGACCCGAGCCGAAGGCAGTTGCTCAACCAACTGAGCCACTCAGGTGCCCCTCCAGTGTTTTCTTGTTGTTTATTTCTAATTTCATAGTGTTGAGGTCGGAAAAGATGCACAGTATGATTTCAGTTTTCTTAAATTTATTGAGGGCTATTTGTGGCCTACTATGTGATATATTCTGGAAAATGTTCACTATGCCCTTGAAAAGAATGCATATTATGCCATTTTTGGACAGAATGTTCTGTATATATCTGTTATATATATTTGGTCCAATGTGTCAATCAATGATATTGTTTCCTTACTGATTTTTCCATCTGGATGATCCATCCATTGATGTAGGTTAGGTGTTAAAGTCCTTTACTACTATTATATTACCATCAGTTTCTCTCTATTTGTCTGTTAATGGTCGCTTTATGTATTTAGGTGTTCCCTTGTTGGGTGCATAGATACTTAACAATTGCTATATTCTGTTGTTGGATTGATCCCTTTGTCATTATGTAATGCCTTCTTTGTTTCTTATTACAGTCTTTGTTTTAAAGTCCATTTTGTCTGACACAAGTGTGGTTACCCTGCCTTTTTTTGTACTTTCATGTGCATGGTGAATATTTTTACACCTTTTTACATTCAGGCTGGATGTGTCTTTAGGTTTGAGATAAGTTTTTTTGTAGGTAGCAGATAGATGGATCTTGTGTGTGTGCTCTATTTCATCCATTCTGCCACCCTATGTCTTCTGATTGGAGCATTTAGGTCATTCACATTTCTTTTCTTGTTTTTAAGATTTTATTTATTTATTTGAGAGAGAGAGAGTGAGAGAGCATGAGAGGGGAGAAGGTCCCAGGGAGAAGCAAACTCCCCCTGAAGCTGGGAGCCCAATGCGGGACTTGATCCCAGGACTCAAGGATCATGATCTGAGCCAAAAGCAGTTGCTTAACCAACTGAGCCACCCAGGTACCAGGCCATTCACATTTCAAGTAATTATTGATATATCTGTATTTATCAACATTTTAAAATTTGTTTTTCTGGTTGTTCTTTTTTCTTTTTTTTTTTTATAATAATTTATTTTTTTTTAAAGATTTTATTTATTTGACAGAGAAAAACACAGCCAGAGAGGGAACACAAGCAGGGGGAGTGAGAGAGGGAGAAGCAGGCTTCTCGCCGAGCAGGAAGCCCGATGTGGGACTCGATCCTGGGTCTCCAGGATCATGACCCGAGCCGAAGGCAGTCGCTTAACCAACTGAGCCACCCAGGCGTCCCATAATAATTTATTTTTTCAGTATTCCAAGATTCATTGTTTATTCCCCACATCCAGTGCACAATACAATACCTGCCCTCGGTACCTACTACGAGGCTCACCCATCCGCCACACCCCCCTCCCTTTCAAAACCCTCAGTTTTCTTTTTTTTTTTGATATAGTCAATATTTTTTTATTTTTATTTTTTTTTATTGTTACTAATTTTTTTTTCCATTATTTCAAGATTCATTCCCCATTCCCCACACCCAGTGCTCCATGCTTTAGGTGTCCCCAGTACCCACCACCAGGCTCTCCCATCCCTCCACCCTCCTCCCTCCAAATCCCTCAGTTTGTTTCTGTGTTCAAAGTCTCTGTTGTTTCGTTTCCCTCCCTAGATTACCCTAGTTCCCATTTGCTTTCCTTCTCCCACTGTCCTCCAGTTTGCCCCTCATGCACCGCAAGTAAGTGAAACCATGCGATACTTGACTTTCTCCTCTTGGCGTATTTCACTCAGCATAATCTCTTCCAGTCCAGTCCATGTTGCTACAAAAGTTGGATATTCATCCTTTCTGACGGAGGCATAGTATTCCATTGTATATATGTACCACATCTTCTTTATCCATTCATCTGTTGATGGGCACCTTGGCTCTTTCCACAGTTTGGCGATTGTGGCCATTGCTGCGATGAACATTGGGGTGCAT
>PITA01023737.1:0-27566 GCA_004023965.1 Spilogale gracilis
GTTTAAAAGCATTGTGGTCTGAAAATATGCAGAGAGCCAAATCTTTTGGCATCAGTTGACATCTGATTTGTGACCCTGTCTGTGTTCTGTTCTGGAGAAAGTTCCACGTCCCCCTGAGAAGAATGAGTATTCTATTGTTTTAGGATGGCATGTTATACTGTATATATCTGTGAAGTCCATATGGTCCAGTGCATCATTTAAACCCCTTGTTTCCTTGTTGATCTTTTGCTTAGATGGTCTGTCCATTGCTGTGAGTGGGATGTTGAAGTCCCTTACTATTAATGTATTGTTATCTGTATGTTTCTTTATTTTGTTTATTAATTGGTTTATGTAATTGCCTGCTTGCTCATCAGGGGCATAGATATTTACAATTCTTAGAGTTTTCTCATTGGATAAACCCTTTAAGTATGATACAGCATCTCCCTACATCTCTTACTGTACTCTTTGGTTTAAAATATAATTTGGCTGATAGGAGGATTGCTACCCTAGCTTTCTTTTCAGGCCCACTAGCATGATAAGATGGTTCTCCACCCCTCACCTTCAATCTCAAGGTGTGTTTAGGTTGAAAAGGAGCTTTCTTGTAGACAGCATGTGGACGGGTCCTGCTGTTTTATCGAATCTAAAACCCTGTGTCTTTTGACACAGCCCATTTACATTGAGGGTAGCTACTGAAAAAGATATGAATCTATTGCCATTTAATTGCTTGTAAATTCTGTTTCTATAGATTGTCCCTGTTAATTTCTGGTCTACCTCACTCTTGGGGTCTTTCTTTGTTTACAGTATTCCCCCTTAATATTTTTTGCAGGAATGGCTTGGTGGTCACACATTTTTTCAGTGTCTCTCTGTCCTGGAAAATCTTTATTTCTCTTTCCATTCTGAATGATATCTTTGCTGGATGAACTATTCTTGGCTGTGTGTTCTTCTCATTGAGTTTCCTGGATGTATCTTGCCAGCCCTTTCTAGGCTGTCAGTTTTCTGTGGATAGGTCTGATGTTGCTCTCAAAGTAGCTTCTTTGGCTCTATGATTTGCAAGTTTCGCTATTACATTTCAGGGATTGGTTTGATTTTGAGAGGGATCCTCATGGACATGAGTGCTTGTTTCCTTCCCCAGATTAGGGAAGTTCTCAGCCATGGTTTGCTCAAATATACCTTCTATCCCTCTCTCTCTATTTTCACCCTGCCCTTGAACCCTAGTGATTCTGACTTTGGTTCTTTTCAATGCAACGTTAAATTCTTGAAGCCTTTCTCCATGGGCTATTAGTTCTTTTTCTCTCTTTCCTCAGTTTCCTTCTTTTCTATCAGTCTTCTAGGTCTTCTAGGTCACTTTTTCTCTCTTCTGTCTCTTGACCCTAGGTGTTAGAGCATCCAATTTAATCTGCATCTCTCTCATTTCATTTTTAAGTTCAGCCTGATTCAATCTCATTTCCACCCTTAGAAATTCTGTATTGTCATTTATGCTTTTTTTAAGCCTAACCATTAACTTTATAATTGCTATCCTGAATTCTATCTCTGACATATTGCTTTTATCTATACCAATTAGGTCTGTGGCAGAGAACATTGCCTCGGGTTCTTTCCTTTGTTGTGAGTTCCTCCTTCTTGTCATTCTGCCCAAAGATGGATGAGTGACTGAATGAAAGTATCAATTATGACCCAAGCAAAATACACCATAGAAAAAATATGAAGTGGTTGGAGCCACCACAGAAAAGCAAACAGATTTAAGATGAACCAAAACAATAAAAAAAAAAAAGAAGGGGTGAAGAGAAACTATAATCTCACAGGGTGGACAAAGCAGGGTGATCTGCTTGTTCCTGATTCAGTTTCAGTCTATGTGTTAAAGGACACTACATCTCAAAATTGTAAGGAAAGCAAAGCTTTTATAGATAAATATAAATATAAATATAAATATATATATAATCTTATGTTTATATTTATTTATTTTTATTATATATATGCAAAAATATATGCATATATGTATGATAGAAAAAATGACAGTCACAGCATCTTTGCTTGGTAATTTTTCCAAAAAAATTACTTGGTAATTTTTCCTGGCCATTGACTTTAAATTCATTTGTTTTTGTATTTAAAGTTGATTTCTTTTCAGGGGGTGCCTGGGTGGCTCAGTTGGTTAAGCAGCTGACTTTTAATTTCGGCTAATGGTCATTATCTCAAGGTCCTGGGATTGAGCTCCATTTGGGGCTCTCCCCTCAGCAGGGAATCTGCTTGTCTCCCACACACTCTCCCCCTCTCTCAAATAAGTAAATAAATCTTAAAAAAAATAAAGTTAGTTTCTTTTAGACACATATATTTGGACTCTATTTCCTATCAGTTTGACAATCTCTGCTTTTTAACTGGAATATTAACTCATTTATATTTGATATCACCAAGTTTAGGTTTACCATTTTGCTATTTGTGTTTCATTTATGCTATGTTTTCTTCTACTTTCTTTCCTGTCTTTTATTAGTTGAATATTTGTCACTATCCTATTATAATTCCTTGAGTAATTTCTTTTTTTCCACACTGTTTTGCTTGTATTATCTCATTTAATTCTCTAACAACCCTGTGAGGTAGGTACACATTTCACTCACTCTCTTACAGATAAGGAAAATGAGATACATAGGAATAATTTGCCCAAGAGCTAATGGCTCATAAATGGTTGAACTGGTATCAGAATACGGGCAGACTAGCTAGTCTAAAGAGTTTCTAATTTTTTACTATAATCTAAGTTGACTGTTTTTAGATTTTATTTACATTCACGTTAGTTAATATATAGTGTGTTATAAGTTTTAGGGTAAAATTTAGTGATTCATCAGTTGCATATAACACCCATGCTCATTACATCCTCTGCCCTCCTTAATGCTCTCCACCCTATCACCTCACTCCCAAACTGGCCTCCCCTCCAGCAACCCTCAGCTTGTTACCTAGAGGTAAGAGACTCTTATGGTTTTCCTCCCTCTCTCTTTCCACCTTATTTTATTTTTTCTTCCCTTCCCCTGTGTTCATTTGTATTGTTTCTTAAGTTCCACATATGAGTGAAATCATATGGCATATGTCTTTTTCTGACTGACTTATTTTGCTTAGCATTATACACTCTAGTTCCAACCACATCATTGCAAATGGCAAGATTTCATTTCTTCTGATGACTGAGTAGTATTATATTCTTTATCTTTTTTAAAAAATATTTTGTTTGTTTATTTATTTATTTATTTATTTATTTGATAGAGAGAAACACAGCTAGAGAGGGAACACAAGCAGGGGAAGTGAGAGAGGGAGAAGCAGGCTTCCCACCAAGGAGGGAGCCTGATGTGGGGCTTGATCCCCGGTCTCTGGGATCATGACCTGAGCCAAAAACAGTCACTTAACCAACTGAGACACCCAGGTGCCCCCTTCTTTATCCCTTTATCTGTCAATGGACATTTGGGATCTTTCCATAGTTTGGCTATTGTGGACATTGCTGCTGTAAACATTGGGGAACATGTGCCCCTTCAAATCACCATGTCTGTATCATTTGGATAAATACTTAGTAGTGCAACTGCTTGGTCCTAAGGTTGATCTATTTTCAACCTTTTTTTAAAAAAGTTTATATTTATTTATTTGACAGAGAGAAACACAGATAGAGGGGTAATACAAGTAAGGGGACTGAGAGAAGGAGAAGCAGGCCTTCCACCGAGCAGGGAGCCTGGTGCAGGGCTCAATCCTAGGACTCTGAGATCATGACCTGAGCCAAAGGCAAACACTTAATGACTGAGCCACCCAGGCACCCCTACTTTCAACTTTTGGCGGAACCTCCACAGTTTTCTGGAGTGACTACACCAGTTTGCATTCTCACCAACAATGCAAGAGGGTTCTCCTTTCTCTGCATCCTCACCAACGTCTGTCATTTCCTGAGGTGTTAATTTCTGCCCTTCTGACAGGTGTAAGGTGGTAACTCATTATGGTTTGATTAGGTGAGGGTGAGCATTTTTTCATGTGTCTGTTGACCATTTGTATGTCTTCTTTGAAGAAACATTTGTTCATGTCTTCTGGCCATTTCTTGACTGAATTATTTGTTGTTTGGGTGTTGCGTTTGATAAGTTCTTTATGGATTGTGGATAGTAGCTCTTTATCTGATAAGACATTTGCAAATATCTTCTCCCATCCTGTAGGTTGCCTTTTAGTTTTGTTGACGGTTTCCTTGGCTCTGCAGAAGTTTTTTTATCTTGATGAAGTCCCAAAAGTTCATATTTACTTTCGTTTCCCCTGCCTCCGATGTGTCTAATAAGAAGTTACTGTGACCAAGGACAGAGTTTCTAATTTAAAAAAAAACCCAAATCTTCTCTTAAATAAAAGTTGAAATTGTAGTATAAAATACTTTTCTTGCATAATATTAGAGTAAGTTCTCAACATGACTATCACCCATGAGTAGACTAGTTTGTAATTTCAACAGAGTAAGGTATTTTCCTTTATAACCACAATACCAGAGCCAGGATCAGCAAATTAATATTGACATTTACTACCATCTAATTCTAAGACCCCAGTCAAATTTTGCCAATAGCTTCAATAAGGTCCTTTTTGAAAAAAGATCCATATCAGAATCTTGTGTTGCCTTGAATTGTCTTTCAGTATTCTTCAAGGTGAAATTGTTTCTCAGTTTTTCCTAACTTTATTGACTTTGACTCTTTTGAAGATTACAAGATAGTCACTTTGTAGGATATTCTTCAATTTGATATCTAGTCATGATTAGATCCAAGTTATGCATATGTGGCAGGAATCTTAAGGAAGTGATGCTGTAATGTGTCTCAATAAGTTTGAAATTCAGTCTGATCCATTAATGGTGATTTTTATTTTGGTCACTTGAGTTAAGGTGGTGTCTAGAGGCTTCTAAGAGAAAAGTTACCTTTTTTAGTTCAGTTTAATAAGTATTTTATGAGAAAGTATTTTGAGACTAGGTAAGCTCTTCCTCCTTAAACTGCTAATTTATTCATTTGTGTATTGCACTCATGACTTCCTTGTTTATTCAGTGGGATAGAGTCTATTACTATTATTAATTTTGATGCCTCAGTTATTCCGGATTTGGTGAGTTGTAGCCCCTTCAAAATGATGTCCTTGCCTTTCTGTCTTTTATGCCTTCTCATTATTTGAGATTTTCCTTACTTTTGACACAAAAATCTAGCTCCAGGCTCATCTTCTACCTTTTATCTCCCAGTTTTGGGGCCACCCATTTCCCTCAAGGAATTTTATTACATTTTAATTGTAATATTATTTAGAAACCAAAATATGGTCATTTGGTGTGTCATTGTTATTGGGTGTAGTTATTCCCAAACCCTCACAGTGGACAAAGTTGGTAAATATATGCATGTGTGTATATGCATATATATTTAAATTTATAGTTATTTCTTTAACTGTCTAGGTATAGTAAAAAAACAGGAATTTACATCAACATCAACATCTCTAATTCAATTCCAACACTGTAAAATTCATTCTAAGTTTTTCCTTTTCATATTTTAAACTCACTTCTCTGGCAATGAGACTGTGTCTCTAATTATACTAAGAAATATTTGCTTATTTAGTCAATTCCTTTGATATAATTAAACTGTGACCATTGCTCCCCATCTCCTAAACAAATTTCCTGTTTATACCACTTGGGCTCCAACACTTAGCTCTGGGCTGCCACACCCCTCAAGCCTCATATGGATGCCTCTTTCATCCCACTCTTGTTCCAGTTCTCTCTTCCGGTCTATCTCACCACATGAAAGCCCTCCTTATCCACTTGGGCTGCAACACGTTGTATCAGGTTACTCTCCCCCCAACATGGTCAATTTCCTTATTTTACTTACCTCCAGCTCCCCATGTAGGGGGTGTCTCTCCTTGTGAATACTGTCTTCTATCCGCTTAGCTCTGATACCCAACCCCAGGTAGTGCTGCCATCAGAGCAATTTCCTCACTTCCCTTGCTTTCTGACAATCCAGTTGGGCTTTTCTTTTCCATGGATGTCCTCACCCAGTGTAGGCTCTCTCACCTAGCACTGAGTCTCCTCTTACGCAGAAATCTTCTTCACACATGAACAAGCACTTCTCCAAAGAAGACTTACAAATGGTTAACAGACACATGAAAAAGTGTTCAACATCTCTAGCTATCAGTGAAATACAAATCAAAACCACACTGAGATACCACCTTACACCAGTCAGAATGTCCAAAATTAACCAGATAGGAAACAATAGGTGTTGGAGAGGATGTATAAAAAGGGAAACCCTCTTACACTGTTGATGGGAATGTAAGCTGGTATGGCCACTCTGGAAAACAGTGTGGAGATTCCTCAAGCTGCTAAAAATAGAGCTACCCTATGACCCAGCAATTGCACTACTGGGTATTTACCCCAAAGATACAGATGTAGTGAAGAGAAGGGGCACATACACACCAGGGTTCATATCAGCAATGCCCACAGTTATATGTGGAATACAAGGCATGGCATGGAGGACCACAGGGGAAGGGAGAGAAAACTGATGGTTAGAAATCAGAGAGGGAGACAAACTATGAGGGACTCTGGACTCTGGGAAACAAACTGAAAGTTACAGAGAGGAAGGGACTGGGGGGCTGGGGTAACCAGGTGATGGGTATTAAGGAAGGCACCTGTTATGATGAACACTGGGTGTTATATGCAACTAATGAATTGTTGAACACTAAATCAAAAACTGATGATGTACTATATGCTGGCTAACTGAACATAGCAATTAAAAAATACACATAAGTGTTCCCCAGTAAGCTTCAGTTTCTTTTTCTGTATATATACAAAAATCTTCTTCACCAGCTCAGGTTCTGACAATCTGCACTGGTCCGCTTTCCCGCGTGGATGACCTCCTCATCAGCTTAGATTCCAACACAATGCCCTGGGCCACTTCCCTCCAACATGCATGCCTCTCCATCCTGGTTAGGCTCTGACAAGTCACCTCTTACACTGATGCTCCTTTCGCCCACCCTCGCTGTGACACCCTGTGCTGAGCCACTCTTCTGGATGAACACCTCCTACTTTCATTTGAATTCCAGCACCCCAAATCGGGATGTTTTTATGAGGGTGCCCTCCTCCTCACCCACTATACCTTGCAACAGGCAGACTTCCTTTGCAGATACCCTCTGTTTTAGTTTTCTAACATTGAGTAATAAATTACCACATTTGTAGTTTCTTTCTTTTTTTTCATTTAAAAAAATATTTTATTTATTTATTTGACAGCGAGAGAGAGATCACAAGTAGGCAGAGAGGCAGGCAGAGAAAGCGAAGGAAAGAGGCTTTCTGCTGAGCAGAGAGCCTGATGTGGGCCTCCATCCCAGGACCCTGAAATCGTGACCTGAGCTGAAGGCAAAGGCTTTAACCCACTGAGCCCCCCGGGTGCCCTTTTTTTTCCCTTTTATGTCTTAAAACACCTATCTCATTGTTTCTGCAAGTCAGAAATCCAGGTATGGTATATATTGATTCTATGCTCAGGGTCTCCTTGTTAAATTACCAGGGGGTTGAAGCCTTGGGGGATGCTATGGGTTCAATAGTATTACCCCCAAAATCATATCCTCCCAGAACCTCAGGAGGTGGCCTTATTTGGAAATAGAGTCTTTGCAGATATAATTCACTAAGGATTTCAAGATAACATCATCCTGGATTTATGGTTGGCCTTAACTCCAGTAATTTGTGTCTTTAAAAAAGGAAAAAGAGGGAGATTTGGATACAGGGGAGACAAAAACAGAGAAGAGGGCCATGTGAAGACAGAGTAAAAGATTGGAGTTATGCTGCCACAAGGCAAAAAAGCCAAGTACTGTTGGCAACCACCAGAAGCGTCAGAGAGAAGTAGGGAAAGGTTGTTCCCTCAGAGCGGGCAGAGGGAACCAAACCAGCCAATCTCGATTTTGGAATTCTGTCCTCCAGAACTATAAGAAAATTAACTTCTGTCACTTTAAGCCACACAGTTTGCGATACTTTGCTAGAGTGGTCCCAGGTAACTAACACCAAGCACATTAGAATTCTGCTGACCACACCCTCCTCACTCCACCCACATGTGGACGTCTTCCTGAACACAGCTGGGCTCTGATGCCACACTCCGGGCCACCACATTTCTCCCAATGCTGGCATAGACACCTGCCTTAGCTGGCCCTACCTCTAGCTGTAGTTCTGAACTATTTAGGAAGGGAAAGAAAAAGTTGTGGAAGAGGAAAAGGAAGAAAATGAGAACATCCTCAATTAGAGTTTTAGAGCATCCTTTTATGTTTCTCTCTCTGTGTCTCTCTCTGTTATTTACTCTAGGGATTAAAATATGCATCCTAAATTTATCAGAGCCTATCCAGAGTTAACAGTGTATCCCTTCATGTAAAACATAAGAACTTAAAATGGCATACCTCCCTGCTCTTTGTGTTAGTGTTGTCTTATATTTTATATCTACAAACACTATAAATCTAACAATACATGTTGTGATTTTGAATTAAATGTCCAGAAAAGGACAGTTTTTTTTATATTTGTCCACATATTCACAATTTACTTGCTCTTTTTTACTTCATGCAGATATGGATTTTAATCTGGTGTAATTTTTTCTTCCTCTTGAAGAACTGAAAGCAATATGTCAAGGGGGCTGCATTTCCACCTAGAGCTTGAGATCTTCTAGGCTCATTAAGGTTGTATGCAGAATTCAGTTGCTTGCTGTTGTAGGACTGAAGTTCCCATTTTGTTGTGGGTCAGATGCTATTCTCTGCTCCTAGAAATCTCCTTTAGGTTCTAGTCTCATGTTCTCTCACAATCCAACAGCTTCTTCAAGATCAACAGGAGAATCTCTCTCTCTCTCTCTCTCTCTCTCTGTCTCTCAATCTTTCTGAGTCTGATAATATGGTGAACTAAATAACAAAGTAATTAAAAGGGTGACTATTCTATCATATTCACAGGTCCCACCAGTGCTCAAGATGAAAGGGTTAAACAGGACAGCAATAGAAAATTAACATGGGGACTAACTCCCACATCCTTCCACATGTCTACCCTCTACCCATTTTCTTGTCAGTCAATGGAATTCCACTATAGAGACTTCATTATTTCAGCTTGATGTTCTGATCCCCATTAAACTATATAAATTTAGCCAAACAGTACTAATTAAATACCTACACGAGATTAGTAGGAATTCATTATGAATCCCTAGATAAAGAGGTAATTTTCTTTGAGAGGGAAGCATTATAGTGATGGGATTGGCAAAAAGGAGGCATTGCCAAAAATTCAAGATTAGATAAAGCCAAATCTCACAAACAATTAGCTGTCAGTGTGTGGCTTGAACTCTATCCACTGATGCACCAGAAAATATCTTTCTATTCTCAGCTCAGCCTCTTACCCACAGAAAGAAGCCTCTAAAAGTCATTGAACACCACATTAAAAATGATGTACTATATGTTGTACTATATGTTGGCTAATTGAACTTAATAAAAAATAAAAAATAATAAAAGTCATACCTTAATTTAAAATCTATCCAACAATCATAGAACTTAGGCTATCTAATCTGTTGATTTACTCAGACTAACCTAAGACTTTGCATTTTTCCATTTGCAAATTTGCCCCAAGTGGGAAAATAATTCAAACCTGTGCAAAGAGAGAAGTATGGGGTCAACAGGGTTACGCAGGACAAGGTGCTTGAAAACTAGTAAACTTTAAAGAAAGGCCACATTTCCTTACCTTAAACCAGGCTAGGAATCTGAATCTAAATTTAAAAATCTCCCTAAGTGAAAAGATTCCTCCCTTCTCTCCTTCCCACTCTCTGTCAGCATGTGTGTTTGGGGGGGGGGGGGCGGAAGGCAGATTCTTAGGTAGCATCCCAGCACAGGTCAGTATTCTGAAGTGCTGGTGTTAAGAAACCACAGAAGAGGTAGAAAAATGATGTCACTAGCAAGAGATTTAGGTCCTGCTAAGAATACAGGTGTCACCTTAGGACTTTCTCAAACTACCATTTGCAATCCTGAGTGCACATTAGAATTGACTAGGGAACTTAAAAAATCTCCAGGCCTCAACCAGTGGTAAGTAAATCTGACTTTCTGGTAAGCTCTAGCAAGGGATTTTCAATAAAGTTCTTAAATCAGTGGTTCTCAAATTTTAATGTGTTCTCAAATGTTCATATGTTTCAAAGTTTCCGATTCAGTAGGCCTGGGGTGGGACCCAAAAGCTGTGTCTCTAACAAGTTCCCAGATAGTGCTGATGCTGCTCGTCTGGAACCACATCTTGAGAACTGTTGTTCTGAATCTTTCCTATTCAAAAGTGGTCCATGGACAAGAAACATTAGCATCTCTTGAAAACTTGTTACAAATGAAGAGTCTCTAACCAGGCATTCTGCACCCACATTTATAATCGACCCTTAGGTGATTCAGGTGAACAGCGGAGTGCGAGAAACACTATGCCAAAAGCCACTGGTAAACAAGAAGCCTCTAAAAATGCAGATTTCTTTAAAGATTCTAATTTACTAAGTCTTGAGTAGAGGTCTAGAGTCTTTTTTTTTTAATATTTTTTTATTTGAGAGAGAGAAAGAGAGAGGGTGTGTGTGTGTGCAGAGTGAGAGAAAGAACAATCTTCCCATGGAACAGAGAGCTCAATGCGGAAGCCAATCCCAGGACCCCAGGACCATGACCAGAGCTGAAGGTAGCCACTTAACTGACTGAGCCATGCAGGCACCCCTGGAGACTATACTTTTGAAAAACTTCCTAAGATATTCCAATACCTGAAGCACCTGAAGACAATACTTTGAAAGAATCTTCACCTTAGGGCGCCTGGGTGGCTCAGTGGGTTAAAGCCTCTGCCTTCAGCTCAGGTCATGATTTCAGGGTCCTGGGATCGAGGCCCGTGTTGGACTCTCTGCTCAGCAGGGAGCCTGCTTCCTCCTCTCTCTCTGCTGCCTCGCTGCCTACTTGTGATCTCTCTTTCTCTCTGTCAAATTAAACACGTTAGGCAAATTCGTGAATTTCCTTATCTGTAACTAAGTCCAATACATGGTGTGTTCGTTTAAAGTGAACAGAGCTTGAACTTTGGTGCTCTTCAAACTCAAAGGTCTATGATTGTACCCTTCAAAAAAGATGATTCTTCTGATCATTATAAATAATAAGAAACCTAAAAATAAAACTTACACAGTTATTTTTCTTTTACAGGGCAAATTTACCATCCAACAGAAAGAACTCACACTTAAAAGAAAACTTTAGGACGCCTAGGTGGCTCAGTGGGTTACGCCTCTGCCTTCAGCTCGGTCATGATCTCGTGGTCCTGGGATCGAGGTCCGCATCGGGCTCTCTGCTCGGCAGGAGCCTGCTTCCTCCTCTCTCTCTGCCTACTTGTGATCTCATTCTCTCTGTCAAATAAATAAATAAAATGTTTTAAAAAAATTTTAAAAAAGAAGAAAGAAGACAGAAAACTTTAGCATCTTAAAATAATAGTTTCCATTTTGGAATTGCTTTAAACTTCTCAAAACCTTTCGTATGCGTTTTCCCAACATGCAAATACATATGCAACATACGCATTTCATATGTAGTTCTCTACTTCTTTCTCCCAGGCCATCATTTCAAAATATGGTTTCTAGCCAAATGTATAGCAAATTTCAAATTATTACCTAATAGTTGTTATAGGCAGGCACTAAAGACACATGGTGAAGAAAGTAGATAAGATTTCTAGCCTCAAATAGTACATCAAAATTCTATAAGATGGAAAGAGGGATGAAAAAATTATTAGAAATGTAGATATCTGGCCATCAGCCCACACAATCAATAAACAATCTTTGCCCACAAGATTAGCTCTACTGGGGACATTACATTGTGCTATGGGAGGTGATAAGAATTATGCAGAGAAAAATTAGACAAACTCCTACCTTCCATAAATGTAAAATCTACATTGGAGAAAGAAAGAGAGAAAGAAAGAAAGAAAGAAAGAAAGAAAGAAAGAAAGAAAGAAAGAGAGAAAGAGAGAGAGAAAGAGAGAAAGAGAGAAAGAGAGAAAGAGAGAGAGAGAGAGAGAGAGAGAAAGAGAGAAAGAGAGAAAGAGAGAAAGAGAGAGAAAGAAAAGAAAAGAAAGAAAGAAAGAAAGAA
This sequence comes from Spilogale gracilis, assembly GCA_004023965.1. Taxonomy (NCBI): domain Eukaryota; kingdom Metazoa; phylum Chordata; class Mammalia; order Carnivora; family Mephitidae; genus Spilogale; species Spilogale gracilis. The sequence continues at coordinate 12,049 of PITA01023737.1, forward strand.
AGAAAGAAAGAAAGAAAGAAATAAAGAAGCCGTGCAAGACAATTTTCATTATTCATTCAACAACAAAATTTCTTGAAATTCAAATGAATGGTTAAGAGGATAAGGGATATATGGTACAGAAGAAAAAAGTTAAAAGTGTTCATAAAGGGTATTATTATGGACTGGAGAGTAAGGGAAACCTTTGTAAAAATAACAGAACTTAAATGGCGTGAAGCATTTAGATTAGAAGAGGAATAGTTGAAGAACTTTCTAAAAGGAAATGCCCATGAAAATGAGCATGAAATATTCCACATGGAGGTTGGTTTTCCTGTTGGGGATTAGCAAGGAAATACAGTTAGCATATCAATGATTGAATCAGATAGTGAAGGATGTTGACTGCTAGGTCTAGAAACATAAAGTTGAGCCTAAGTGTAACAAGAGGAGGTTTTTGGTTTTTTTTTATCATGGGAATGATAGTGTGATGGTGATATATTAATAATAAAATTAGTCAGTGGAGGGACATAGGATGGACTAGATGAGGAGAAAATAAGGGAAAGAAAACAAGGTCAGTTGCTATTGAAGTATTTAGGGCCAAGATAATGAGAGCCTATACAAAGATGACAATACTAGTAATACAAAGAAAAAACTTTTGAAAAAAAGAAGCCATAGAACTTGACTACTACTAGATCAAGAAATTGAAAAAAAAAAGAGTAAATTTTAACTCCAGTTATTCAGTGAGTGACTGAAATAAAAGGTGCTAACATTGATAATCTTTTGGTTTGGGGATGGCAAACTGAATTTAGGACATAAACAATTTGAGATTATCAAATATATGAGATATCCAAGGTGAATTACCCCAATGGTAGACTGAGATATGGACTGAAAATACGATCTGAGAGAAATCATGTGAGAGAATGGACTTGAAACTAGAAAATATAAATTGCTCCCCAAAGGAATAGAGAGAAAACAGAAGAGAGTATAACACTAGAAATTGAACTCTGGGAAATAGTTATAGTAAAGGAGTAAGGGAGACAAGAAGGATCTGTGGTAGCAAGGTAGATAGAAAACCAAGAAACTTCTGTGTAGTGGGAGCCAAGAGAAGCAAACAAAAGCCAGCTGACTGCTCCAGATTGTTCACATAATGAAACTCCAGTTCTTGGAAGGAAAGGGTAAGAGTAAAGAATGGAGAAAAGGGGATTGAAAGTTTGTATAAGGTCTGTATAAGTAAGTTAGAACCTTACTTTACACCAGATGCAAAAATGAACTCAAGATGAATTAAAGACCTAAATATAAGAGCTGAAATTTTGGAAGAAGACAGGGGAAAACCTTCATGACACTGGTGATGATTTCTTGAGAGGAGCAGGCAACAAAGGCAAAAATAGACAAATATATCTAATCAAGCTTAAAAACTTCTGTGCAGCAAAGAAAACAATCAACAGAGTGAAAAGGCAACCTATAGATATGGCAGAAAATATTTGCAACCCATATATATGATCAGGGTAATATCCAGAGTAAAGAATTGTAAAGAGTTCCTTTTTTGCATGAATTCCTATTTGTAATCCATACCTATGACCAGGGTTAATATCCAGAATTTAAAAAGAATTCCTACTTCAACAACAAAAAAGCAAACAAAATGGGTAAAGGGTTTGAATGAACATTTCTCCAAACAAGATATATAGATTGCCAACGAACATATGAAAAGATGCTTAAAATCACTAATCATCAGTGAAATGCAAATTGAAACCAAATGAGATATCTTCACACACCTATGAAGATGGCCACTATAAAAAAATCAGAAAATGACAAGTGTTGTCAAGAATGTGGACAAAAAGGAATTCTTGTGTACTGTTTGTTGGAGTGTATGTTGATGTAACCACTGTGGAAAACAATATGGAGGTTCCTCAAAAAATTAAAAATAGAACTACCATATGATCTGGCAATAAAACTTCTGAGTATATATCCCAAGAAAATGAAAACAAGATAGCAATAGATATCTGCACTCCCATATTTATTGCAGCATTATTCACAATAGTCAAGATATGGGAACAACCTAAGTACCCATCAATGGAAGAGTGAATAAACAAGACGTGGTGCATGCAGTGGAATATTAGGGAGCCACAGGGAAGAAGGAAACCCTGCCTTTTGTGACAGGGTGGCATTGAGGGCGTTATGCTAAGTGAGGTAAGCCAGACAGAGAAATACAAATACTTTATGGTGTCACTTATAAGTGGAATCTAAGGAATAAAAGTCAAATTAATACAGGCAAAGAATGGGAAAGCGGTTGCCAGAGGCTGGGGAGTAAGTAAAATAGGTTAGTGATAGGATATAAAATTTTAGCTCTGAGTTAAGTAAGTTCTGAGGATCTAATGTACAATGTGGTGACCATAGTTGATAACACTATATGTATAATTAAATTTTGTTAAGAGAGTAGAAAATGTTCTTACCAAAAAAAAAAAAAAAAAAGAAAGAAAGAAAGAAAAGAAAGGAAAAAGATAAATATGTAAGGTAATGGGTGTGTTAATTAACTAGACAGGAAATCCTTTCACGGAGTGTATGTATATCAAATCACAACAGTGTACATTTCAAATATCTTAGAATTTTATTTGTCAACTATATCTCAATATGGCTGGGGAAAAAATGAATGAATCTAATGGAGTTAACTGATTCTTACTACACTTTGGAGAAGTTTGCTGGTGAGAGAGAAATGGGCATGAACTTTCAGCTAAAAAGAAGCCTGGTGCTTTTTCCAAATAAGACCTTTGCATGCTTGAAGGTCAACATAAAATGATTAGTAGGTCTACAATTGATTGCTCTCAAGCAAATTAACCTAACACAAAGCTGCTTAATTGAACAATAAACATTCATTATCTCACAATTTCTGTGGTCATGAATTTGGGAGCCTCTTAGCTGGATGATTCCAGAGTGAGAACTTTCATAAGATGGAAATCTAAAATGTCAGTTGGAGTTGCAGTGACATAGTAGAAGATGGTTCATCCAAGGTGGTTCACTCACACGGAGAGCACCAATCTTTGATTTGACTATCCGGACTTTTTCACAGGGCTGCTAAGTGTCCTCACAACATGGAAGCCAACTCCACTGTAATCCTTCTTCCAAGGGAAGAACAATGTAGAAGTCATGATGGTTTTTATAAGCAGACCTCAGAAGTCACCCTGTCAACCTTACTCAATGTAGAAAGGAACTATGCAAAGGTATGGCACAAGAAGTGACGATCGTTTGGAAGCATCTTGGAGGATGGCCACCTCAGGGAAAAAGGAAAAGTAAATGGAGGGGTCTAAGCCATTGCTACTCGGAGTATGGTTCATAGAGTGTTATCATTCGGAAGACTGTCAGGAATATAGAATCTCAGGCCCTATCTCAGGCAGACCAAATCAGAATTTACATTTTATAAGATCCTCAGGTGACTCATTTGCACATTAAAATTTGGGAAACATTGATTCAGAGTACAGGAACAGGGATTGGCCTTAAAGAAGATCGCATCCTCCATAGGAGAAAAGAAAGGTGGAGGTGAGTGTTATGACAGAGGTGAAGGGAGAGAAATAAAAAGGGTGACTACTACACTGAGTTAGTTCACAGAAGGCCTACTGGCAACGAAATTAGGAGACTTAATGAAAACTAAGCCTGCTTTCTTCAGGAGGTCATATAATGCAGCAAAATAAATATAACCTTAGAATAAAAGACTTGACTTTATACTCTGATTCTAGTACTAATGACTTGTGTATCTTTAGGTAAGTTTCTTAACTTCTCCAGTTCTTTATCTTTTTTAAGGAGTTTATTTATTTACTTGAGAGAGAGAACACAAGCGGAGAGGACGGGCAGCAGGAGATGGAGAAGCAGACCCCCTACTGAGAAAGGAGCCTGCTGGGAGATGCCAGCAAAAGGCCCTTAACTGACTGAACCAATCAGGAGCCTTTACCTTCTCCAGTTATTTTTTTTTTCATATATGACATGATGATAATAATACCAATTCCATAGTATGAATGAAACTTTTAAAGAAAGTATATAAAGGACCTAATTCAGAGTCCTTTATAAAGATTATTTCCATTCCTTTGTCTCTCTTCTTTCAACTCTTTAAACTCTATTTAGTCCCACCTTTTGGCCTTTCAATTATGGTTGTTACTTGTGGGGAAATTTACCTTGGATTCTCCAGATTCTCCAATCTTAATCTTTATAATTTTATCTGAGTGCACTGATTAAGGAGAACACATTACATTTACTAGAACAATATCTAGGAAAGCATATATATTTTGGAAAGACCCTAATTTCCCCCTCATTTTATCAGAATTGGTGTAATAATAAGTGCCATACTGAGCACGAAGTTATGACCAAACAGTACAGCCCACTTATACAGGTGGGAACTGTGACTGGTGCTATCACAAGGGGTTCTGCCCCTTGGACATCACTTTCTGCGATAGTCCCTATCCCCACCTTTTTGGCCAGCATTGACCATTCATCCTCATTCCAGCTCTCCTGGGCCCTCTTGAAAGTCTACAACAGGTTTTCTATTTCTTCCTCTTTTTGTTCCCTATTTTTTCCCTATTTTCCCCAGATACCCTATTTTTGAGACTTTTCAGAAAGCATGGTAATACTACTAACAATAAGGAAACTAATGAATCTAGTAAACATAATGAACAACAGTGACATGACAGTTATAAAAATTCTTCAAAACAAATATAAGACAAAACAATTAAAGGTAGTTATCAATAGATTGAAAAGACAACCCACAAACTTGATGAAAATATTTGAAAATTATATATCTGATAAAAGACCTATATCTAGAATATGTAAGGAAACTTTATAACACTATCATATAAAGACAAATAACTCAATTTAAAAGATGGGCAAAGGATTGAAATAGACTTTTTTTTTCAAAAATGTACAGAGATTTGTGATACCCCACATTAATAAAAGAAAGGACAAGAACCATATGATCCTCTCAGTAGATGCAAAAAAATCATTTGCCAAAATACAACATCCTTTCCTGATAAAAACTCTCTGCAGTGTAGGGATAGAAGGAACATACCTCAATATTGTAAAAGTCATATATGAAAATCCCACAGAGAATATAACCCTCAAAGGGGAAAAACTGAGAGCTTTTCCATTCTCACCACTCTTTTTCAACATAGTAGCGACAATCCTAACCTCAGAAATCAGGAGTAAAATCTTATAATCCCACAGATTCTAACTTGATTCCCCTATGTCCTCAAAGAGAAAAATGTCTACAGTGGGAGAATTCCCACCAGTAAAGTATACTTTACACACACAATCACTCTTCAGCCTCCTAACAACCTTGGGAGGTAGGCAGTATATAGACTGTTGATTGTCAGATATCCAATTTCATAAACACTAAATACAAAAATTCTGTTTTTTAGTTAAAGATATATTCATTAGCTTCATTTTACATATATAGAAACTGGTTTATTGATTTATTTATTTTGTTGTGCCTTATTAGTCACCATACAGTACATCTTGAGCTTTTGATGCAGTGTGCCGTGATCCATTGTTTGCGTGAACATCCAGTGCTCCATGACACCCACGCCCTCCTTAATACCCATCACTGGGCTCACCCATCCCTCCACCCACCCTCCCCTCTCAAATCCTCAGCATGTTTCCCAGAGTCCATAGTCTCCCATGGTTCATCTCCTACTCCATTTTCTCCCCCTTCTCTGTTCCCTTCCTTCTAATGTCCTCCATGGTATTCCTTATGTTCCACAAATAAGTGAAGCCATATAATAATTGACTTTCTCTGTTTTAGAAACTGAAACTTAAAGAGAAAAAATAATTTCAAGAGGTCACATAGACCAAGCTAATAGCTATGCTGTTAGCCATGGTAATTTACTGCCTTCCTCCATGGTATAACATATTTTGTCTGAATATATATGCTCCTTCTCCAAAAAATCCTTCTTTCTTGAGAATTGTTGATTCTCAGAGGGTGGGATTCGGCATCACTGCTGAGGATGGTTTGGCCCGGAGCAGTTCGGCCAAGAGTGTTACTTGTCTTCCTTTATAGAGAGGACAGGCGGGGTGACTCTCAACTCTGAACCAGTTCCTTTTAACCACCTGTGTCTCTGGCTTTTTTGTTTGTCAAAGAACTCCAACCATTGCTGTTCTGGGGAAAAGGGCCACACTGTATCTTTAGATGACCAGGAACTGAGAAGAGATTAAAAATGGTGGCGGGGGGGCTCAATCCACTTTGTAAAACTTGGACGTAGAAAATGTGCGGGCACCTGGGAAACAGTGAAGATAAAGCATATTTAACCAGGAGAAGAGCTCGGAGATTTTAGGCAGTGGCCTTTTGTTTGCTAGGGGATAACGGTGTTGTTTTGCTGCTCGCTTGTTGGGAAACAAGTGAAGGCAATTGAATAGAAATGGAAAATAGAGCCATAGATGCTAAATTTGGACAAAAATATCCCACAAACGGTACACTTACATAAGAGACATATGTTGTTAATTCCTTACGAGTCTCAGCCCACCACCTTTGTGGGCTATGGGAGACAACTGAGTCTCATCTTAATAATAACATACTACTCACCTTTAAACAAAGCAAATGTTGGTGTCTGGATCTTACCTTTGCAGGAAAAGGAAGTAGAATCAGGGTGAATGTTACATGTTTTAACTACGCAGCAGCTTTAGGCTTAATACCTTAAAAAAGAAAAATCATTTTGTTCTGTTGGTGATGTTAAAGAGCCACAGGCAACGGGCAGCCTCAAGAACATTAAGCCTCTTGGAGCGATTCTTGGATATTTCCAACACAGAGTGTGAGGCGTCCGGGGAAGGGACAGAGGGAGGGTGAGTGAGGGACAGAGGAACGGCAAGACAGAAAATCCAGTATCAGAAGCAGGAAAACTGCAAAGTTGTCCCCAAATATGTTATTTAATGTTGGATTCCACAATCGCCTGGATTACTGTATGGTTAGCATTGGGGAAGCAATGACATAGCTGCCCTGACTTCAGAGCCTAAAGGAGTAAAATCTAATAACGATTAAATTACATAGAATTATGGGCACAGAAATGACCCAGTGAAGTGCGATGGGTGATGCTAGCCCTGGACACGGCCTGTTCGAGGCTCACCGTAGAGAATCTAAGCATAATATAAGACTGCCAGCAATCCTATACAACGTCAGTAATAACTCCTGCCCCCAAATATTTCACTGATCTAAGTTATAAACTATCATTTCAGTTCCTCTTGAGGTTTTTTTTTTTACATTTTTTATTGTGTATAACTCACCAACCATCGAATTCCTCTGTTTAAAGTATATAATTCGGTGGTTTATGACATACTGAGTCGTACAGACATCACCACATCTAAATTTAGAAAATTTTCTTCATGTGTTGGGTTTGAGTAATACATATGTAAGCTTCTAATTAGCGTATTTTCATTACTAAATACTTTAATAGGTTTGCATATTACATGGAAGTTAATTTGGAGAATTTCCAATCATACTGTTGGTCTCTGACCCACTGGAATGTAGCTACATACGTCTGTTTTGAAAGTGAGTCCATGATGATCTAGAATCGTTTCAGGCCATTGGGCAGCTATTGCCTCTGGCCTTTGTAGTTTATATTTGCACATTTGAACAAGGGAGTCCAAATAAACAATGACAGGTTCAAGCACCTCTTTTAAGTTATGATTTTTTCTGGTAAGAAAGTTTTAGATGAGGTTAATCAGATACAGCAGGAATTAGACTTTAATAATATGTGGTGAAGCAAGTTTTGAAATTGTTCTTAGAAGATCTGTGCATAGAAATTGAGGAGAAGGCTACATAACAACAAAATGGAAGGAAATGGGATATTGACACTAAGGAAAAAGAAGGGTGCCTGGGTGCTTCTCAGTTGGTTAAGTGTCTGACTCTTGGTTGTGGCTCAGGTCATGATCTCTGGGTCAAGATCAAGCATGGTGTCATGTTCTGCACTAGGTGTGGAGCCTGCTTAAGATTCTCATTCTCCCTCTCCGTAGGCTCCTCCCCCTCCCTCTAGAAAAAAGAAAAAAGAATAAAAGTTCAAAAAGAATGCAGGAATAACAATGAAAGATGCTGTTCTTACATTGCTAGGAGAAATAAAAATTCAGTGTTTGAGTTCCAAGCACTGGACACTTATTTTAAAGCAATGGATCAAAAGATGAATTTACTATTTATTATTCATTTATTTTCTCAGATTGTTTTTCTTTGAATAACACAAATTTATTCCTCACAGTATTCCTGGGTCAGAAGTTCAGGCATGGGTGGGCTCGGTCCTCTGCTCAGAGTTTCACTAAGATGAAATCAAGGTGATAGATTTCATCTGAAGTTTAGATCTTCTTTAGAGGTCACTGACTGTCGGCGGACTTCACTTCCTTGATATTGGAGGACCGAGATACTCAGCTCCTAGAGTCTGCCTGCCATTCCTTGTTAGGTGGCCTTCTCTATAACATGACAGGTGGTTTCTTCAGGTCAGCAGCAGGCTATATCTCCCAGATTTTTTTTTAATTAGATGAAAAACTTCAGAAATTCTCACTAAATTACAGAAAAAAAGTAATTTCTGGTAAAGATAATATTTTACGAAAAAATTCATTGTGGAAGACATTTGAAAGCCTCTAGAATCTATCTTAAAGATAAAGACATGAAGAGTATTGCAATTTTTGAAATTTTTTGTTAAATCTGATTTTTAAGATGCCAAATTTATCCTCACATTTAAGACTTTCCCTGACTCTTGTATGTCTGTTTCTTTGTGTGAAAGAAACATTTCCAAATTAAAATTATTAAAATATGTTATTTCTTCTAGAGAGACACTAACAAATCTGGCTATACAATCTATTGAATGTGAAGACATGGAATCATTAACAAATTTTTCTAAGTTAACACTCAAAACTAGAAATTGTTATCCATTTCTGTTGTAGACCAATAGATAGGTATTTCTCCCTCTTTTAAAAAAAAACACATTAATGTCATTAAAAAGCATTGGTGTTTTGCTTTTTAAAATTTTACTAAAATATTTAAATTTTTATTTTTATCAACATATGAAGTTAATATAAGAAAATTTTCTTTAATGGTCATGCTACCTAGAAAAATCTACACATTTAATGCAATCCCTATCAAAATACCATCAATGTTTTTCAATGAAATGAAACAAATAATCCTAAAATTTATATGTAACCAAAAAAGACCCTGAACAGCCAGAGGAATGTTGAAAAAGAAAACCAAAGTTGTTGGCATCCCAATTCCAGACTTCGAGCTCTATTACAAAGCTGTAATCATCAAGACAGTATGGTACTGGCACAAAAACAGACACATAGAATGGAACAGAATAGAGAGTCCAGAAATGGATACTCAACTCTATGGTCAACGCATCTTTGACAAAGCAGGAAAGAATGTCCAGTGGGAAAAAGACAATCTCTTCAACAAATGGTGTTGGGAAAGTTGAAAAGCCACGTGCAGAAGAATGAAACTGGACCATTTCCTTACACCACACACAAAAATAGACTCAAAATGGATGGAAGACCACAATGTGAGACAGGAATTCATCAAAATTCTTGTGGAGAACACAGGCAGCAACCTCTTCAAACTCAGCTGCAGCACTTCTTCCTAAAAACATCACCAAAGGCAAGAGAAGCAAGGAAAAAAAAACAACAACAACAACGAACTATTGGGACTTCATCAAGATCAAAAGCTTGCACAGCAAAAGGAAGAGTCAATAAAACCAAAAGACAACTGACCACATGGGAGATGATATTTGCAAATGACATATAATATAAAGGGCTAGTATCCGAAATCTATAAAGAACTCCTAAAACTCAACACCCAAAGAACAAATAATGCAATCAAAAAATGGGCAGAAGACATGAACAGACATTTCCCCAAAGAAGACATCGAAATGGCCAACAGACACAGGAAAAAATGCTCAACATCCCTCAGCATCAGGGAACTACAAATCAAAACCACAGTGAGATAACACCTTACACATGTCAGAATGGCTAAAATTAAGAAGTCAGGAAACAACAGATGTTGACAAGGATGTGGGGAAAGGGTAACCCTCCTACACTACTGGTGGGAATGAAAACTGGTGCAGCCACTCTGGAAAACAGCACAGAAATTCCTCAAAAAGTAAAAATAGAGCTACCCTATGACCCAGCAATTGCTCTACTGGGTTTTTCCCTAAAGATACAAATGTAGTGATCTGAAGGGGCACATGCACCTGAATGTTTATATCAGCAATGTCTACAATAGCTAAACTATGGAAAGAACCTAGATGTGTATCAATAGATGTCTGGATAAAGAAGATGTGGTATATATATACAATGGAATACTGTGCAGCCATCAGAAAGAATGAAATCCTGCCATTTGCAATGATGTGGATGGAACTGGAGGGTATTATGCTGAGCAAAATAAGTCAATCAGAGAAAGACAATTATCATATGATCTCTGATATGAGGAATTTGGGTCATGGGGGGAAGGGAGGGGAAAAAATGTAACAAGGTAGGACCGAGGAGGGAGACAAACTGTAAGAGACTATTAATCTCAGGAAACAAACTGAGGGTTGCTGGGGGTGGGAGTGGGAGGGATAGGGTTGCTAGGTTATGGAAAAAATAAATAAATTTTAAAAAAGAAAATTTTCTCCATTGGCATTTCTTTTCTGGCCATTTGTGTTATTTATTTCTTTTTATATTACTGAAACAACTTTTGTCATATAAAATAGGTATATCTAGGGATTCCAGCATGGCTGAGTCATTGAGTGTCTGCCTTCAGCTCAGGTCATGATCCCAGAGTCCTGGGATCAAGCCCTGTATCAGGCTTCTTGCTCGGTAAGAAGCCTGCTTCTCCCTCTTTCACTCTCCCTGCTTGTGTTCCCTCTCTAGCTTTGTTTCTCTCTGTCAAATAAATAAAATCTTTTAAAAGGGGGGGAGAAAAAAGAATGGGTGTATATAGATGCCAGATATGCAAGACATTTGACTGCTTCATTGGTTGTCTTTGAAAATTATTTTTATGTTTGGGTTCTTTTTTTTAAACCTATGTTATCATAAGTACAGATATACTAATGACTTCCCGAAAATTAATGACTTACTGGGGAGAAACATGACTCACATCTGGTACTTACATATATCAGATGCTAGGACAAGCAGTTCTCATGCATTGCTTGATTCAGGCATCACAACAACCCCATGTGGTGGGCTTTATTGGTTTGATTTTACAGATGAGGTTAAGAGATATTTAGCAAAGTAAGCAAGGTTTAGCAACAAGTTTTCTAACTTGTGAATGTGAATCTGTCTCCAATGAGCGGTATTGTTCTGCAAGTGTTTAGGGTACAAGTTAGGACACATAAATGAAGATAAAAAGGTAAAATGCTATAAATAATATATGTCAACTACCCATAAAGATGTGACCAAGACCTTTATTGGATCAAGACAAGGAATCATCACTAGGGACTCTTACAGTTGAAAAGACTTTGTGAAAAAAGGACAGAGAAGGGCCTATAAAGGTATATTTCCATACAGAACTATAAAAGAAAAGTAATCTGTATGAGAAAATGTGCAAAGGTGCTCCTGGCATGTCAGGACTCTAAGGGCTGCATGTAATTGATTTAGAGGGACCTGATTAGAAAAGAAAATAAATCAATCAGAGAAAGACATACCTACATATTTAAGGTATGTCTACCTACATAATTAAGATAAAATTGTACTAACCATTTCCAATTGTCTTCAAATTTGGGCTTGGATTTCAGAAGCTAATGTCACTATATTCAATGTAACAAATATTTACAACATAGTAGCTGTGGATAAAGCTTTTGATTCTTCTTAAAGCTTTATGACTTTTAATTACTATATATATGTATTACACACAAATATATATATACACACAAATATACTTTCACACAAAGTGTAGCAATGAATAGAGCATAACTTGTTTTTTTATATGACATGTTGTAGATATATGTTATAGAGAGTATTAATGGCTTCATTTTATTTCACTCTAGCCAAATGTTATAATTTATTCAATCTAAACACTATTTTTTAACCTTAAGTTGCTTCTTTTGGTTTGTTATTACAAACAGTGCATCATATAGTAATCTTAAAACTATATCCTTTGATGACATGTGAATAAATTTATAGGATAAATTCCTAGAAATGGAAGTCCTGAGTCAAATGGTATATTAATTTTTTTAAGATTTTATTTATTTGACAGAGAGAGACACAGCAAGAGAGAGAGCATAAGAAGGGGGAGTGAGAGGGAGAAGCAGGCTTCCCGCTGAGCAGGGAGCCTGACACAGAGCTCTGAGACCGGGTCTCCGGGATCATGACCTGAACTAAAGGCAGCCGCTTAACCAACTGAGCCACCCAGGCGCCCCCAACTGGTGTGTTAAATTTAAATTTTTAAAGACAGTGCCAAAATCTCCTTCATAGAGACTTACACTGATGGTTTTCAATGTAACTGGAACCAAATTATTTTCTTATAGAAACAAGATTGACCCCTTACTGCTCGTACTGTGTGCTGGTCCGGCCAAACAGCTCACCAGGAAATTGCATCCAACTCACCCTGCCCCATGTTACCGGAAACTGTGCCACATGCAAAGCAGAACTTGAAATAGTGAGCACAAAAATGAACAAAGGGAGAATTTGGAGATATACTGCAAACACAGTAGAAGAGAAAGATCTTACTGGACAAAAACACCCATTTTCACGTGGGTGGAAAGGGCAGGGAAGTCTTAGAAGGGGGCCCTTTGTGCTCTTCCCGGGGCCCCTCTCGAAACCCTGAGCAGTGTGGGACAGGAAGGTCAGAGTCTTGGCTGTCCCTGTCTTCAGACACGCAGGAGACCCCAGTAGCCGAAGTCAAGCTTGGGTAAATTCACTGGGAAAATGACCACAACCAAGGTGATTAGCTAAGAAGAAGTTTGGATGACTTGAAGATGGAGAGGAGAGCAAAGGCTTCAGAGGGGAACCAGGAAGTAAGAGGGACTGGGCCTCTTGGGGAGTAGAGGGAAAATAACCTGGGGAAAAAGGTGCTTCAGGGGCCAGGAAAAGGGAAGTAGTTTATACAGGAAAAGGTGGCATTTGCGGGGCAGGGAGTGGAAATTAAGTTTGTTGAAAAGTTTCATTATAGTTTCTTTCTTCAAGAAACTATAAAATCTCTCAAGTTTTGACTGTGAAAACGATTTTAATGGGTCCCTAACATCTATCCTCACATCCTCCCTATTTTCAACTGTGACACAGGCCAAAGCATGTGATGCCTGCTCTGTTCTCACCTCTTTCTTTTTATGCACAAATGGTTAGTAGAAACCTGGACAGACAGCTGTCTCATTTGTGAACAATAAGTCTTATTCCTGCATCCCCTCCCCACTTCAAAAGACAGAATGTATTACGTAGGGTGAATCCATCATCTGGATGCAGACTAAGGTTTGCTTTGGTAAAAACAAAAACAAAAACACTGAGCTCTTTCTAATTCTAATTCCTTTACCACGCCCCCAAGGAAAAAAAAATCCCCTTATATAGCATACTCAAGAAGAGAATAGCTATGGGATGCCCAATGGACTCAAAAATGCAGTAAGTTCATAAAGTCATGGACTGGAAGTTTGGAAAAGATGTCAGGGATCACTTTGTCTCACATTTCAACAGAGTCCCCAAGCCAGTGACCTGCATAACAAGAAACTATTAGAAGCTCTATTAAAGGTTTGAAGAGAACGCTATGGGACAACAGAGAGAGGAGCGAATGGGGGACCACAGGTAGCACCCACATTCATAGTTGAATGAATATTTGATCTGTGTTTTGAAGGATGATTATATATTTGGCAGTGGAAGTAACGGGAAGGGAATTTTGGGAGGTTTAGGGTTCAGGCGTTTTAGGGGAAAATTTGTCTGGAGGTCTAAAATTCTTTGCTCTCTATGGTGGGCAGACTTATAACGGCTCCCAAAGATCCCCATCCCCTAATACTTATGCCTCTGTGAAATCCCTTCCCCTTGATTGTGGCTAGGACCCATGACTTGCTTCTAATCAATAGAATACTGCAAAGGTGACCGCATGTCACTCCGATAATTTATATTACGTGAAGTATAACACCCTCCGTGCTGGCGCTGACAGAGCAGAGGTCCTGTTGACAACAGCCATGTGACGAGGACTTAGCCAATGCCCGGCCAGGAACTGAAGGGAGCCTCTGTGGGCAGCTAGAAACGGAGGCTCTCAGGGCACAGGCTACAGGAACTGATTTCTGCTAACCATCCTCTGAGTTTGAAATAGATCCTTCCCCAGTCAGACCCTGAGATGGACCACAACCTGGTCGAGCCTTGGTTTTCGCCTCATGAGGTCCTGAAGGAAAGCTATGTCCAGATTCCTGAGCCACACAATTGTGAGAGAATAAGCACGTATTGTTGTAAGCTGTTGAATTTCTGGTAATATTTCTCTGCAGCAACAGATAACTGACTCATTCTCCTTATGTCTTTTCTTTTCCTGTTTGTTCTTTCCCCTCCCTTTTAACTTCTTTATCTTGAAGTATCTTCTTTCCTTTCTCTTCCCGTTGTTGTAGAGAGGAACAGACTCTGTACAGAATGTTCTCTCTCCTCTTGAAATACAGCAAATAATAAGTTTAGCTCTCATCTTTGTCTGGGATTGAGTGAAAAAATGGAATTGTGTGCAACAGCTTGGATTTTGAGTCAGAGAGACGGGTTTGAATCGGGACCTGATTATGTGAATATGGACAAGGTATTTAATCTCTCTGAGCTTTACTGCCAGTGATATGTGTGCAAAACTAATGAACCAGAGTGGAAGCTATAAATTTCAGGAATTTGCTTGTAATTAAGCTGCAGCTTCTACAGGCCGCTCTCAGTACTGTGCTCTTAACTGAGAAGCAGCAAGATCGGTGGCTAATCTCTCAAGCCATGCCAGCTGATGTTAAATTGTGGAACTATTGAAAACGGTCCTGGTTCTAAAGGAGCCATTCACTCTTATGCCATCTGGCCAAGTATCATTGGGGATTAAATTTAAATTCCTGGTTAGTTCTTTTTTTTTTTTTTTTTTTAAGATTTTATTTATTTGACAGAGAGAAACACAGCCAGAGAGGGAACACAAGCAGGGGGAGTGAGAGAGGGAGAAGCAGGCTTCCCGCCGAGCAGGGAGCCCGATGTGGGGACTCAATCCCGGGTCTCCAGGATCATGACCTGAGCCGAAGGCAGTCGCTTAACAACTGAGTCACCCAGGCGCCCCACCCCCCCCAGCTAGTTCTTATAAGAAAATTTACTGAGATATTTATTTGAAGAAAGAGAAAATTTTAATTATTTCACCAACCTATTGAAATAATGGGAGATTTAGATTTTGCTTTTATTTGACCCTTATGTTGCTTTATTTATTTTTTTTATTGTTACTAAAATTTTTTTTTCCAGTGTTCCAAGATTCATTCCCCATTCCCCACACCCAGTGCTCCACGCTTTAGGTGTCCCCAGTACCCACCACCAGGCTCTCCCATCCCTCCACCCCCCTCCCTCCAAGTCCCTCAGTTTGTTTCTGTGTCCAAAGTCTCTGTTGTTTCGTTTCCCTCCCTGGATTACCCTAGTTCCCATTTACTT
>PITA01023738.1:0-27436 GCA_004023965.1 Spilogale gracilis
AGTCGCCCAACCAACTGAGCCACCCAGGCGCCCCATAGATGTCACATTTTGAGGCAACACCTGTTTTATACAGCCTTTATACTAAAAATGGTGTTGGTTTTTTTTTTCCCAATAAAATATTTTTATTTATTTGACAGAGCTAGAGAGATCACAAGCAGGCAGAGAGGCAGGCAGAGAGAGGAGGAAGCAGGCTCCCCGCTGAGCAGAGCCGGTGCGGGCCTGGATCCCAGGACCCTGAGATCATGACCTGAGCCAAAATATTTACCATCTGATCTTTTACAGAAAATGTTTGCCAACTCCTGAACTCCGGGTTGGTGTTACTAATTATTGATTGTTTGGTGGAGGCAGCTCGGGTATGTACTGCCTCAGTGGGAACAGGACTCAGGTCGCCAGCCTCTCTCCACTAGGTCCTGGCCAAGGAGCATAAAGGGATGAGAGCTCACAGCCCCATTTTCTGGACTGAGAAACTGAGTCCTCTGTGAGGGCTCTGGCTCTTGCAAGATGAGGAGGAAGTGAGGGTGTCTGGTTCTTCTTCTCCTGGGCAGCCTCCTCCCCTCCAGCTAAGAAGGCCAGCTGTGAATAATTCATGGCTGGCGTTTGCAGAGCACTCCATCTTTTCAGAGCACTTTGATCATCATTAATTAGTCAGAACCTGGCTCCAGCTGTCGCCTATTAAAACACAAACAGAAGTGGCTTTGATGGCTCCATCCTGAAACCTGGAAGCTTCCATCTCCATTCCAAGGCTTTGTACCACAGAGTCCTTCTCTCTGCCCGTCACCCATCACCTCTTAAAGCCCTAGAACCCACTGACTTAGCCCCACAATCAGGTTTTTGAAGGAAAAAGAGCAATGCCAGGGTTGGAGCCCTACCCTCATAGCTAGTATCTTCTGAGAAGGTGCGTCCCCTCTCCGCCCCTCAGCGTCTTCGTCAGGAAGGTACAGGTAAGGATGCCTATCTCTGGGTTTTTTGTGGGGATTAACCAAGTTTGTACTTATAAAAGTGTTCTGAAAGCAACCCTTAGACACTGCTGACAGAGAGATAAAACGACACAGCCATTTTGGAAAAAATTCTGAGTTCCTCAAATGATTAAATGCAGAGTCACCTTATGACCCAGTAATTCCACTCCTAGGTATGTATTTGAGAGAAACAAAAACCTGTACCCAGACATTCATAGCAGCATTATTCAGAGAGCCAAAGAGTAGACATGGCCCAAACGTCCACCAGCTGAAGACAAAATGTGCAATATCCATGCAGTGGAGAATTACTCAGCCATAAAAATTAATGAAATTTGTCAGATATGTGCCTCAATGGAGACAAACCTGAAAACATGATGTTAAGTGGAAGAAGCCACACACAAAAAGGCCATATGTGGTGTGACTGCGTTTATATGAAATGTCCAGAGCAGGCAAATCCATGGAAACAGAAAATAGATTAGTGGTTGCCAGAGGCTGGGGAGGGAAGGAGAGTAACTGTCAGTGGACACGAAGCTTCTGTTTGGGGTGATGGAAATGTTCTAAAATGGATGGTGGAATGGTCACCCAGCTCAGTGAATATATTAAGAGCCAGCGAATTGCATGCTTCACAAGGACAACTTTTATATGTAAATGATACCTTAATAAAATTGTTTTTTAAAAGGGCCCTGAAAACTGTAAAGTGATGGGCCCACTGATACTCACCTGCACTGTGGACAATCTAGCCTAATGGACAGAGCTGAATGTTCTGACCAGTCCCTTCAGGGTAGCTCTTAAGACTGGAAATCAGAGACACCTGGATATCTGGCTATCTATGACCTTGGGCAAATCATTTAACTCTCTGATCCTCAGGTTGCTTATCAGTGAAACTGGGATAATAATCTGTGTCTCGGAGTACCTGAGTGGCTCGGTCAGTTAAGTGACTGACTCTTGATTTCAGCTCAGGTCATGATCTCAGGGGCCTGAGTTCAAGGCCCATGTTGGGCTCCATCCTGAGCATCGCGCCTACTTTAAAAATAATAGTAATAATAGAATAATCTCTGTCTCAGTACTGTTGTAACAATGCTGTAGGAACATGCTGAGCTTGGTATGCCAGGTGCTTGGTAAATGATTTCCATGTGGAGTTACCTGACCCTCCCAGCAGTTGCTCAAGCGAGCGAGTCCATGCTGCTCCAGTCCCCTCAGAACCTACTGTTTCCAAAAATAGCCTGATCATAGACATTATCTGGAGCATCTGTTAAAAATACAGATTCCAGCACCCCACTTCAGACCCACTGATCAGAGTCTGTTTTTAAAGACTCTCCAGGTGAGTCCTGTGATCAGGCAAGTTTGGGAAATGGGAGTGGTTCAATTTGACATTGTTTTCCTTCTTATTTATGCCCTTTCCCATAAGCTTTTAAACTCTCGTGGTTTGCTGTTTCACTCTGAGTTGCTGCTCTGCCCCTATTTGAGAAAGAACTCATGCTCTTGACTTCAGTAACACTTGAAAGCTTATAATTTCTTCATACTTTAATCCATGGCTAGGATTGGTCACATTAATAACAGCTGTCACAGTGAACCTACCCGGCTTGGCCCTTGGCACGTTTATGTCCTCTCAGCAGCCTTGTGAATGGGTTTAAGTAAGTTAAATAACTTACCTGAGGGTTTTAGGAGAGTAAGTGGCAGAGTAAGAATTGAAACTCAGTTCTGCATGATCCCAAAGCCAGCCTAATTAACCTTACACTATATAGGATGCTGTGTTATCCCAGTTCTTTATGTGAGGAAGTAGGAGCTCAGAGACATCAAAGGACTTTTCAAAGATCACACAGTAGCTCCCTCACTAACAAGTCAAGGCTGAGGTTCAGACTTCTGTGCCCTACCGTCTGGGCCTTTCTCACTTCATCGTATTATGACACGAATCCCAATCAGTGACTTTATAAAAAAATACCGTACAGAAAAAAAACAAAACTGAATGCCTTTTAGGGTCAACTGAATATGCTTTTTTTTTTTTTTAACTTCTAGAAAATATTCCCAATGACTCATAATAGTGGTTAACAGTTGCTGGGCATTTTCTTGGTCCAAGCATTGTTTTAATCACTGTATTTTTATTAACACACTTAGATCCTTACAACAAAAGATGACATGGGTGCCATTATCATGATTATCACCGCCCCCATTTTATAGATGTAGAGACTGAGGCACCAAGCCATGAAGCAGTTTGCCTGAAGTCAGACAGCAAGCATTAGATTCAGGATTCATATCCAGGCAAGGTAGCTTTGAGGCCTGTGCTGCTTCTTGGGAGGATGTTGATGCACTGTGATTGATTATATGGAAAAATGGAAAACAAGCTACATGTCCAACCATAGGGCCCTGACCAGACAAATTGTGGTGCACTTTTTGAATGAAATACTCTGAAATCATTAAGTATGATGCTGGGGCAGAACTTTCAATGATGTAGAAAATGTGTTCATAACTTTTTTAAGTGAAAAAGCTAGATTAAAAATGGTATCACTTACTGTACAAGTCCATTTATATAAAGCACAAAATTAGGCAAAACTAATTTCTGTTTTAAAACTCAAGTTAGTGGTTACCCTTGGGTTGGGCAGTGCTTAGGGATTGGGAGAGGGCACAAGATGCTTCTAGGGCAGGTCATGCTTTGCTCCTTATTCTGGGCGTTGGTAACACATGTGTTCAGTGTTACTTATGATCTTTTGATCTTATGTTACTTACGAACTTTTGTTCACTTTTCTGTATTTGTGTTATACTCCAATGAAAAGTTTAAAAAACATAGCACTACTATATGATACTAATTTTTAAAATATGTATGTGTATGTTTGCATGGAAAAAGAATGGAACGGACCTAAATTGAGGAACATTCTGTAAAAATAACTGGATTGTATTATTAAAAACATCAAGGTCAAGAAAGAAAAAGGCTGAGACACTATTCCCCTTTAAAGGAGTTTGAAACGATATGACAACTATATGCAAAGCAAGATCCAGCTTAGATACTGACTTGGGAAAAAATTATATATGCATACAGAGAGAGTTGATTGATTGGTTTAAATATGGACTTTATATTAGTATTGTTAATAATAGTACTGTTGCAATATTAAATGCCCTGAGTTTGCTAATTGGTCTGTGGTTATGGATGGAACTCTCTTAAGAAATTCACACTGCAGTATTTAGGGGTTAAAGGGTATGATGTCTCCAATTTAATCTCAGATTATTCAGAAAAATCCACATGCCCATATAAATATTTACATAGATAGAGAAAATGATAATGCAAATGGCAAAGAACCGATTAATATAGGCACCAGAGTTTCTGGGAGTTTATTGTATTATTCTTACAACTTTCTAAGAAGTTTGAATTATATCAAATTATAAATTACTAAAGAAGGCAGGGAAGGGAACTACATGCACATAAACTAACATTTCTGGGAATAGTACTAAAAAATAAAATAATACTGAAAAAGACAAGCTTTTTCAAATAGGCTTTTAAAAGTGGTTTTAAAAAAAAGTGGTAAAATAGTGGTATGCTTTCCTTAAAGTGAAAGAAAACGGAGGGCAGTGTCTCAAGCATCAGCTGCGTGCAGGTGGTACTGTGACCCAGCAGTGACGTACAGGGTTTGCAGCCCTAGGCAGCTTGGGTGGAATCCACACTCTGCTACCAGACATGACACCCTGCGTGAGTTGCTTACATTCCCTGGGTCCCTGTTCCCACCCGTCCCCTGTGCAGTGGGGAGAGCAGTGCCTACTCGCGGCTGGCGTTGGGGGGGGGTGGTGGTCACATGAGTCACTGGAGTATAAAGCATTTGGGACCGTGTGGGCTCTTGCCCCTGAGGCTCCCGTAAGTATCAGCCATTATGTCTGATTGGTGGGATGATGGGTGAAGTAGTCGACGTGTTTTTTTACTGAGATATAATTGACATATTACATTATATTAGTTTCAGGTGTACCACAGACTGACTCAGCCTTTGTACATTCTGAGCTGTGATCACGAAAACAAGCCCAGTTGACATCCATCACCACATGTAGTTACACATTTTTTTTTCCTTGAGATGAGAACTTTTAGGATGTACTCCCTTAGCAACTTTCAAATGTACAATACGATATTAGCTGTAGTTATCGTGCTGTACATTATAGCCCTTACAACTGGAAGTGTGCACCTTGTGACCCTCTTCACCCCTCCTGCCTACGCCACCTCTGACTACCACCTGTGTGTTCTCTGTATCTGTGAGTTCGGTTCTGTTTTCGTTTTTCAAGTCCACATATAAGTGAGATCATGTGGTTTTGTCATTCTGTAACTTATTCGACTTAGCATAATGCCCTCAGTGGATGTATTTTTTAAACTCCTGAAAGTGAGCACACACTGATTTTGTAAGTGGAGCAACAAAACATGAAAGAAAAATATCCTGAATATATTTTTTTAGAGGATGAGGGGAGATGCCTTTCCAATGGCTCAGCTTTTCCTTTATAGATCCCCCCTTCTCCCCTCCACTTGCCCCTCCCCCAGTCCCCTTCCCTCTCCCCACCAGTTTGCATTCCTCACTTTTTTCCCCCAAAGAACTATAATTAAGCTCTTACTTTGTAATTGCCATTTCATGGTTCCCCATCTGAAATCACAGTCCTGCTTAGCCTGGTTTCCACCTCCTCAGCCTTGAGAAGCAGAAGTTGGTGGGATTTGGCACAACCCAGAATGGGCCTGTGCTCTAAGAATATGACCTCTCTTTGTAGAATATTGGCTCTTTGTGCCCTGGGCACAAAGTGTGCTCAGCCCCTTCCCTGAATAACGTTGTTTAATCCCCACAACAATCTAGAGGAAACTGAAGCTCAGGAATGTAGAGTAAGTCACCCAGACACCTCACAGGTAGTTGATGGAGCTGGCATTTGAATCCAGTTCGATCTGGCCTCAAAACTGGGAGGTGCCACTCCTGTTACCTGAGCTGGCCTGTGTGTTCTGAACTCCCCACACAAGACACCAGTGCTGTCGTGGTAGTTTGATATCAGAACTGGCAGTCCTGATCCCTCCCTGTGTCCTCTTCCTTCAGAAGATGACTTTGCAACTTCTCCGTCTTAAAGGGAGTGTCTGTTTCCACAGCCTCTGGATCCAAACAAGACTCAGAGTGCAGGGGTAGAGACGGTGCACCACACTTTGGCCCCGGGAGACCTTGCCTACTTCTGCTCTTTCCCTCCGCACACTGCCTCTTCCATGGAACAGTTCCAGGCTAGACTGCTGGAGCATCACCAGCCAGTCACCTCCATCACCCACCTAAAAGCCAGCCGTGCAGAGAGGGCCATCCTAGACCCACCGCCACTGACAGCCTGCTGACTGCCTGTAGGTACATGAATGGGCCAGGTAGAGATTTGGCGAGCTTGCTTGGGTCAGCAGAATTACCCATCTGGCCCACAGATTCACGAGCAATTGTTTCAAGCCACTAAGTTTGGAGACGGTTTATTGTACAGTAATAGCTACCCAATAGAGCACTTTATAGAGGGGACGGGGTGGGAGGCGGATGGGATGACCCCAGTGTTCCAGAGGGAAGAGCACACTTGGCAACATCTATTTAATGCTTACTGTGTGCTGAACATTTTAATTCAATCCTTACAACAACCTTAATGGAGTAGGTTCTTCTATTGTCTGCATTCTATATAATGTATTTTTATTTTATTATATTTTAAGTAGGCTCCATGCTCAGCATGGGGCTTGAATTCATGACTCTGAGATGAAGAGTTGCATGCTCTATCAGCTGAGCCAACCAAGTGCCCCTATTGTCCCCATTCTATAAATGGGGAGACTGAGGCAGAGAGGTAAGTAATTTGCTGAGGATCTCACAGCTAGTAAAAGGCAGGCATTTAGTCAATTAACAAGATGCAGAAAGTAGAAAGGAAGCTACCTTGTGAATCTACTGGGGACAAAAGTTGAACATTCAGAACCCTGATGATGGTCAGATGTTGGTCAGTTAAGCATCTGACTCTTGATCTCAGCTCAGATCTTGATCTCAGGGTCATGAGTTCAAGCCCCAAGTTGCGCTCCATGCTGGGTGGGGAGCCTACTTTAAAAGAAAAAGAGAGAAAGAAATCTGATGATGGAGGTGCTTTCCCACTAAACAGTCAGTTGGAGGGTAGTACTTTGGGGAAGTAGGAAGTAGGGTTGGTATTTTTTTTAAACATATAGTATATTATTTGTTTCAGCGGTACAGGTCTATGATTCTTCAGTCTTAAACAATTCACAGAACTCACCATAGCACATACCCTCCCCAATGTCCATAACCCAGCCACCCTATCCCTCCCCCCCCTCCACTCCAGCAACCCTCAGTTTGTCTCCTGAGATTTTTGTCTCTTAGGGTTTGTCTCCCTTTCTGGTTTCATCTTGTTTCATTTTTCCCTCCCTATGATCTTCTGTCTTGTTTCTCAAATTTCTCATACCAGTGAGATCATATGATAATTGTCTTTCTCTGATTGACTTATTTTGCTTAGCATAATACCCTCTAGTTCCATCCATGCCTTTGCAAATGGCAAGATTTCGGACGTTTTGGTGGCTGCGTAATATTCCATTGTGTATATATGCCACATCTTCTTTATCCATTCATCTGTTGATGGACATCTGGGCTCTTTTGATAGTTTGGCTATTGTGGACATTGCTGCTATAAACGCTGGGGTGCACCTGCCCCTTCGGATCACTACATTTGTATCTTTGGGGTAAATACCCAGTAGTGCAATTGCTGGGTCATAGGGTAGCTCTATTTTCAACATTTTAGGAATCTCCATACTGTTTTCCAGAGTGGCTGCATCAGCTTGCGTTCCCACCAACACTGTAGGAGGGTTCCCCTTTCTCCACATCCTTGCCAACACCTGCCATTTCCAGACTTGGTAATTTTAGCCATTCTGCCTGGTGTGAAGTGGTATCTCACTGTGGTTTTGATTTGTATTTCCCTGATGCTGAGTGATATTGAGCACTTTTTCATGTGTCCATTGGCCATTTGGAGGTCTTCTTTGCAGAAATGTCTGTTTGTGTCTTCTGCCCATTTCTTGACTGGATTGTTTGTTCTTTGGGTGTCGAGTTTGATAAGTTCTTTGTAGATTTTAGATACTAGCCCTGTATCTTATATATCATTTGTAAATATATTTTCCCATTCATGGGTTGTCTTTTGTTTTTGTTGACTGTTTCCTTTGCTGTGTACAAGCTTTTGATCTTGATGAAGTCCCAGTAGTTCATTTTTGCCCTTGCCCTCCTTGCCTTTGGCAATGTTTCTAAGAAGAGATTGCTGTGGCTGAGGTCGAAGAGGCTGCTGCCTGTGTTCTCCTCACGGACTTTGATGGATTCCTGTCTCACATTGAGTTCTTTCTTCCATTTTGAGTCTATTTTTGTGTGTGGTATAAGGAAATGGTCCAGTTTCATTCTTCTGCATGTGACTGTCTAATTTTCCCAAAACTATTTGTTGAAGAGACTGTCTTTTTTCCATTGAATGTTCTTTCCTGCTTTGTCTAAGATTAGTTGACTATAGAGTTGAGGATCCATGTCTTGGCTCTCTATTCTGTTCCATTAATCTATGTTTTGTACCATACTGTCTTGATGATTACAAGTTTTTAATAGAGCTTGAAGTCCGGAATTGTGATGCCACTAGCTTTGGTTTCCCTTTTCAACATTCCTCTGGCTATTTGGGATCTTTTCTGTTGCCATACAAGGGGAAATTAGTTCTTAAAAGAGAAAATAATAATTCAATTTATAAATGTATATTTGAAAAAATATTGTCTATTTTTTAAATAATTTTTTTAATTTAATTTCAATATTTGATTGACAGAGAGATCACACGTAGGCAGAAAGAGAGGAGGAAGCAGGCTCCCTGCTGAGCAGAGAGCCCAATGTGGGCCTCGATCATGACCTGAGCTGAAGGCAGAGGCTTTAACACACTGAGCCACCCAGGTGCCCGAAAAAATATTGTCTATTAAACCTATTTATATTTATTAAATAAATAAGAATCTATTCAGAAGCCAGTGGATAAGAAACAGATGAGGAGGTGCATAGTTAGATAATATAGTAGTCAAGGTTCTTCAGAGAAATTGAAGCAATAGGATGTCAGAGGTGGCGTAGGCAGAAGGGGTGAAGAGGGTCACAAGGTGCACACTTCCAGTTGTAAGGGCTATAATGTACATAGAAAGAGATTTCTCTTAAGGAATTGGCTAACACAATAGCAAAGGCTTGGTGAATCCAAGATCTTTTGGGGGAACCAGTTGGCTGGAGACACAGGAAAGATTTGTAGTTCAAGTCCAAAGGCCGTCTGCTGACAAACCAGGAGGAGACAATGTTGTACATGAAATCCAAAGGCAGTCTGATGGCAGAATTTCCTCTTGCTCAGGGGAGGTCAGCCATTTGTTTTATTCAGGCCTTTAACTGCTGGGATGAGGGCCACCTAAATTATGGAAAGCAATCTGCTTTACTCAAAGTCCACTAATTTACATGTAAAAGTCATCCAAAAATAGTCTCACAGAAACACCCAGAATAATGTTTGGCCAAATATCTGAGCACTGTTAGCTTAGCCAAGTTAATTTGTAAAATTCACCATCACAGATGCCAAGAAAGGTTAATGCCTCTGAGAAGCAAAGTCAGAGCTAGCAGAGAAGTGACCTTTGGGTTGGCATCATGGAAGGTGTTGGTGGCCAGAGTAGATTCAGTTCAACAGATGAGTCAAAGTTATCCAGTGCAGAGTGAAGAAAGAAGGAGGAGAGAGGGATTGTGGGCAGAATTGCTTTTGTGAAAGGGACGCATGCTATGGGGCAGGAGGTCGAGGAAAAAGTGGGGTTGAAGGAGGACTACTTAGTTTGCTTTTCCTAATGGAGATACTGGAGTAGTGTGTGTTTCAAACTGTGGGTTTTGATCCTCTATCAGGTCAATTCAGTGGGTGATGACAAGCACTTAAAAAAGAAGGAAAGAAATAGAACCAAAAAGCAACAATAGAACACATCACAGAGAATGAGAGTAAACATTACTTCGTGAAAATTTTGTATCCCAACCTCTAACACCATGGATTAGTTTTGCCTATACTTAGATTTATGTAAATGGAACCATGAGGCTATGTACCTTTCTGAGTCTGGCTTCTGTGACTCAACATTAGGTCTGCGAGATTCATCCATGTTACTGCACTGCCTTGTAGCCCATTCCTCTCATTGCCCTACAGTGTTCCACTGACTGACAGTATCAATTGATTTATCCATTCTACTACTGAGACCCTTGAAGAGATGCAGTCTTGGCAGTGGCCCAACGAATGAATGGAATAATGTGCAGCAGATGTTATTATCTGAGTCACCAGGCCCTACCCACCTCCATGGTATATGTGGGTTACAGAATAGGGAGGATTTGGATGAGAGGGGATGAGTACATGACCAGAAGGGTAGATGCTTCTTGAACATCCTGTAGCTCCCTGAGATTACCTTTAGCCTATTGCTTACCATGTATCATAGAAAATGTCTGTTCATCTGTCTGATTTCCCACTAGATGGTGGAGGAGGCATTGCTGAATCCCCATCTCTGAGCAAAGCCTGAGGCTGGCGCACAGTGGGCACTAGGGAAAGGCCTGTTGAACTGGCCAGGTTTGGGCCAGTTTAGAAGAGCTTTCAGTGCCAGGAGTTGGGACTCGATACTCAAGGGCAGTGACATCCATAGAAGGTTTTTGAGCATGAAGAGGTCATAATCTGAAGAGTGTTCTATTAAAATTAACCTGAGCAGCAGCGTGAGAAGAAGGATGTTTTGGAGAGAGGAAAACTGCAAGTAGGGTGGAAGGCAGGGGAGCTGGTTAAGAAGTTAAGAAGCTGTCACAGAAATAAGGACCTGAATTAGGATTGTAGAGGAGGGAACAGAAAGGAAAAAGACCAGCTTGGGCCACATTGTTCTTTTCAAAATATGGAATATGATCTCATTTTTATAAAATGTATTATTTGTGTATGTGTTTTAAAATATAATATATACAAAGAGTCTTATAAAGCTCTAAGCTTGACAGTAGTCAAACTTCTGGGGAAATGGTGTTGTGTGTGGGACTGTTTTTTTTTTTTAAATAACCATGTATTATTTTTATCTTTATAAAAGATCCAGTGAGGGAAGATATCATCAGCTTCACTTTACTTACTCTGAACTAAGGTTCAGAGAGAGTTGGAATCACTTGCTCAAGGTCACACAACTAGTACTCTTACCATTCCAGTAGGCCTTCCCCAGAAATACTGGGAAGGAATAATCAAGGAGCCTTCAGGATTAATTGGATAAGGGAGAGGAGGAAGGGAAAAAACAGGATGGGATTTAAAATGACTAGGACACTTTGAGCCTGTCCAAGTGAAAAATAATCAGTAAGTAAGAAGGGAGTACTGGGTTACTGGCATAAGGTTTAAGCCAAAGGAATGAATATCTAATGATGGCATTTGGTTAAAAAAAAAAAAAAAAAGATGGAATTTGGTACATCAGAGCAGAAGTTAAGGGAAAGCCCTAAGTATACTTCTTACTAGCTGGCCCTACCACTGGGCACCTGAGGACCCCTAGGAACTGGGTATTTTCAAGAGAAGAAAAAAAAAATTCAACCCCACACTTCCAGGCAAGTGGTATGTTCCTCTGATTACTTAGGTCCTTCTGCATCAGCAGCTTGTACTTTCTGTGGCTCTGTGTGGCCTGATTGATTGACCAGGCTTAAAAGGTCTGCTGTTGAATTTGAGATCTCAGGCTTCCAGCCTCTATAGGTCATCAGCAAAGACCTAAAGGCCTGGCATGAACACGAAGTTATTATTCACCTGAGAAGACATTATAAACCGCAAGAACACAAGCCCGGCAGGCAGGAATGGCCGCCCAGCTCACTGGGCACATTGTGTCCTCATCCATCCATCCAGCATGATTCATAATTAAATCTGCAGCAGGAAGGAGGCAAACTAGATGTTGGTGTAAACTGGTGCTGGGGAAACACTTTGACTGCAGTTTAACATCACAGTTCTAGAGCTCCAGAACTTGAAATGCTTGTGACTTTCGGAGTTGAGGCTATTCCTCCCTACACTTCCCTGGGACCATGCCTTGCAGGGGAGATGACCCAAAGGAAAAAAAGGTTGTCAGGTCTCTGGGTGTATTAGTTAGAGTTCTCTAGAGAAACATAACCAATAGAATGAGATTTCTTCTTCTTCTTTCTTCCTTCCTTCCTTCTTTCTTCTTCTTCCTTTCTTTTTTTAAGTAGGCTCCATGCTGGGCATGGAGCCCAGTGTAGGGCTTGAACTCAAGACTCTGAGAGCAAGACCTGAGCTGAGCTCCAGAGTCAGATGCTTAACTGATTAAGCCACCCAAGTGCCCCTAGAATGAGATTTATTATGAGGAATTGGCTCATGCATTTATGGAGGCTGAGAAGTCCTGTGGTCTGCCGTTAATTTTTGTGAAGGGTGTAAGGTCCGTGTTTATATCCATTTTTTTTCCCACATGTGGATATCCAGTTGTCCCAGCACCATTTGTTGAAAAGACTCCTTTTCTCCATTGTACTGCCTTTGCTCCTTTGTCCAAAGATCAACTGACTCTTTTTATGTGGGTCCATTTCTGGGCTCTCTATTCTGTTCTATTGATCTGTTGATCTGCTTTGGCTAATATCATACTGTCTTGATTACTATAGACTAATATTAAGTCTTGAAGTCAGTCAGTATCAGTCCTCCAACCTTGTTTTACTTCAATATTGTGTTGACTATTCTGGGTCTTTTTGATGCAGGCTGGCTGGGCCCAAAACCCATTGGGTTCCTGCAGAATCCAAGAGGATTCTTGGCTTCACCCAGGATGAAAACCAAATGCAAAGGGAGAGGAAGTGAGAGCAGAGTTTACTAAAGAGATATAGAGAATGTAGATATGGACAGAGTATCTCCGAGACTCAGAAAGGAAAGGGTGAGTCTCGTATTTGCTCTGGATCTGGGATTTTTAATTGGGGATTGTGGTCCAGTGACATGTGTTCTCAGGCATCTGGAAACTGGTTAAAACAAAGTGTTTAGGCATCCTCCATAACCCAGTTATGCTCTGGAGCCAGGGGTCTTGTGAGACTATGGTCTTGGAAGAGGTACATGATGACCTCGCCCAGATGCTCCTTAGATCTTACCTCTTGTGCTGGAAGACTCCAAAGAAATCACCAAATCCTTGACCTTTACGAGGAGGACATACATTATCTCTACCGTAAGGCATGCGTAGAGTAGGACTGTAGGTCCTAGCAAGAGTAGAGGCAGCAAAAAAGCAGTCTTTCATGGGATTCCTTCAATTTCCCTGTCTCGTTTTGCTTCTCCATATAAACTTTAGAATCAGTTTGTCAGTATCCACTTGTATAACTTGCTGGGATTTTGACTGGGGTTGCACTGAATCTGTAGATTAAGTTGGGAAAAGCTGACACCTTTGACAATATTGAATTTTCCAATCCAAGAACATGGAATATCTCTTCATTTATTTAGTTTTTTGATTTCTTTTATCAGAAGTTTGTAGTCGTCCGCATACAAGTCTTATACGAATTTTTCTTAGATTTATATCTAAGTATTTTATTTTGAGGAGTGCTAACTTAAATAGTATTAGGTTTTTAATTTCAAATTCCACATGTTCTTTGCTGATAACATAGGAAAGCAAATTGATGTGTGTGTGTGTGTGCATACACAATATGTATGTATATTAACCTTGTATCCGGAAACTTTGCTATTAATCATGTAGTTCCTGGAGGTTTTTTGTTGATTCTTTTTGATTTTCTGCATAGATAATCATGTCCTCTGTGAACAAAGTTTTATTTCTCTCTTCCCAATCTGTATCCTTTTTGTTTCCTTTTCTCATCTTATTGCATTAGTTAGGACTTGCATTATGATGTTGAAAAACAGTAGTAGGAAAGGACATCTTGCCTTGTTCCTTATCTTAATTGTGAAGCTTTAAGTTTCTTATGACTAACTACAATGTTAGCGGCAGGTGTTTTGTAAATACTATCTATCCAGTTGAGGAAGTTCCCCCCATTCCTAGTTTACTAAGAATTTTTATCATTAATGGATATTGAATATTTTTTGAAGATTTTGTTAATTTGAGGGAGAGAGAGAACACATGTGAGAGAGCATGAGCAGGGAAAGTGGCAGAGGGAGAAGCAAGACTCCCCACTGGGCAGGGAATCTGATGAGGGACTCGATCCCAGGATCCTGGGATCATGACCTGAGCTGAAGGCAGATGCTTAACCAACTGAGCCACCCAGGTGCAATGGGGGTTGAATTTTGTCAAATGCTTTTTCTGTGTTTATTGATGTGACTATGTAATTTTTCTTCTTCAGCCTGTTGTTATGATGGATTACGTTAATTGATTCTTGAATATTTTTTTTTTAAGATTTTGTTTATTTGTCAGAGACAGAGAGAGAAAGAGAGAGCATAAGCAGGGGCAGTGGCAGGTAGAGGGAGAAGCAGGCTTCCTGCTGAGCAGGGAACTTGATGCAGGGCTCAGTACCAGGACCCTGAGATTATGACCGGAGCCAAAGGCAGATGTTTAACTGACTGAGCCACCCAGCGTCCCAGTTCTTAAATGTTGAACCAGTTTTGCCTACCTGGCATAAGTCCCAGTTGCTCATGATGTATAATTGCAATACATTGTTGGATTTGATTTCCAAATGTTTTGTTGAGGATTTTTGCATATGTCCATGAGAGCTACTTCTCTTTAGCTTTCTTTTCTTATGTATCTTTGTCTGATTTTTGTATTCATGTTGACTTCATAGAATGAGGTAGGAACTATTCTCTCTGCTTCTATCTTCCTCTGGAAAAGACTGTGGTGAACTGGTATAATTTCTTCCTTAAATGTTGGATAGAATTCACCAGTGAACCCATCTGGGTCTGATGCTTTATGTTTTGGAATGTTATTAATTATTGATTCAATTTTTAAGATGGATATAAGCCTATTCAGATTGTCTCTTTCTTCTTGTGTGGCTTTTAGCAGGTTGCATCTTTTGGGAATTGGTTAATTTCATCTGGGTTATTATATTTGTGGGTATTGCCTTGTTCACAGTATTTCATTTTTTTAAGATTTTATTTATTTATTTGACAGAACACACAAGTAGGCAGAGCAGTAGGCAGAGGGAGAGGGAGAAGCAGGCTCCCTGCTCAGCAGGGAGCCTGATGCAGGACTTGATCCCAGCCACTTAACCAACGAGCCACCCAGGTGCCTCTTGTTCACAGTATTTCTTGATTATCCTTTTAATGTCCATGGCATCTATAGTGGTGTCCCCTCATTTCCTTCTGCTATTAGTAATTTGTACCCTTTCTTTTTCTTAGTTAACCTGGCTATAGGCTTATTGATTTTATTCATCTTTTCAAAAAACTGGGTTTTGGTTTTATTGATTTTTCTCTTTGATTTTCTATTTGCAATTTCCTTGGTTTCTGCTCTGATTTTTATTATTTCTTCTCCTTATTTGGGA
This sequence comes from Spilogale gracilis, assembly GCA_004023965.1. Lineage (NCBI taxonomy): Eukaryota > Metazoa > Chordata > Mammalia > Carnivora > Mephitidae > Spilogale > Spilogale gracilis. The sequence continues at coordinate 15,364 of PITA01023738.1, forward strand.
TTTAAAATTCTCTTTTATTTTTGTAGTTTCTTAAGATGGAAACCTAGATGATTGGTTTTAAATCTTCTTTTCTAATATATGATTCAATACCATAAATTTCCCTTTAAGAACTACTTTTGCTACATCCCATAAATTTGGTAGGTTGTGTTTTCACTTTTATTTAGTTCAAACTATTTTAAAATTTATCTTGAGATTTCTTCTTTGACTCCTGTGTTATCTAGAAGTATGTTGTTTAATCTCCAAGTTTTGGGGAATTTTCCAGCCATCTCTGGTTGTCGACATCTCATTTTAATTCCATGTGTCTGGGGTGCCTCAGTGGCTCAGTTGTTAAGTGTCTGCCTTTGGTTCACGTCATGATCTTGGAGTCCTGGGATCTAGCCCCGCATGGGACTCCTTGCTCAGTGTGAAGCCTGCTTCTCCCGCTCCCACCCCCCACCCCCCACTTGTGTTCCCTCTCTTGTTGTCTCTCTTTCTGTCAAACAAATAAATAAAATCTTTAAAAATATTTTTTTCCTTTAACATTTCTTACAGTTCAGGTTTTTTTTTTAAAGATTTTTATTTGTTTGACAGAGAGAAACACAGCCAGAGAGGGAACACAAGCAGGGGGAGTGAGAGAGGGAGAAGCAGGCTTCCCGCCAAGCAGGAAGCCCGATGTGGGACTCGATCCCGGGTCTCCGGGATCATGACCTGAGCCGAAGGCAGTTGCTTAACCAACTGAGCCACCCAGGTGCCCTCTTACAGTTCAGGTTTACTGGTGATGAATTCTTTCAACTTTTGTATGCCTGAAAATATTTTTATTTTGCCTTCATGTTTTTCCAGGTATAGTCACTAACTTTATAATTCTAGAATACCAGCTTTTTTTGTTTGTTTCCTCCAGTAATTTTTTTTCAGTTTTAGTATTACTTTCCTTCCATGACTTGTTTAAATTCAAGTTAGTTAACATATAGTATAGTATTGGTTTTAGGAGTAGAACTTTGTGATCATGGGGCACCTGGGTTGCTGAGTCAGTTGGGCATCTCACTATTAATATTGGCTCAGGACATGATCTTGGGGCTGTGGGATGGAGCCCTGCATTGGGCTCCACACTCAGCATGGAGTCTGCTAGAGATTTTCCCTCTCCCTCTGCCCTTCTGTCACTCATTCTCATGTGTACTCTGTAAACACATGCATACATACATAAAATCTTAACTAAAAAAAAACCTCAGTGATTCATCACTTACATATAACAGCTATTTCTCATCACAACATATACCGTCCTTAATACCCATCATCCATTTAGCCCAACCCCTCACCCACCTCCCCTCCAGCAACCCTCCGTTTGTTCTCTATAGTTAAGAGTCTCTTATGATTTGCCTCCCTCTCTGTTTTTATCTTATTTTTCTTTCCCTTCCCCTATGCATCTGTTTTGTTTCTAAAATTCCGTATTATATGTTATTGGTCTTTCTCTGACTGACTTATTTCACTTAGCATAATACACTCTAGTTCTGTTCACATCATTGCAAATGGCAAGATTTCATTCTTTTGATGGCTGAGTAATATTCCATTGTATATATATACCGCATCTTTATTCATTCATCAGTTGATGTACATTTGGGCTCTTTCCATAATTTGGCTATTGTTGATAGTGCTGCTATAAACACTGGGGTGCATGTGCCCCTTTGAATCTGTATTTTTGTAACCTTTGGGTAAATACCTAGTAGTGCAATTGCTCGTTTGTAAGGTATTTCTATTTTCAACTTTTTTTTTTAAGATTTTACTTATTTATTTGACACAGAGAGAGAGATCACAAGTAGGCAGAGAGAGAGGAGGAAGCAGGCTCCCCACCGAGCAGAGAGCCCGATGCGGGCCTCGATCTCGGACCCTGAGATCATGAGCCAAGCTGAAGGCAGAGGCTTTAACCCATTGAGCCACCCATGTGCCCCTATTTTCAACTTTTGAGAATATCCATACTGTTTTCCAGAGTGGCCTGAACACTTCTTTTGCTCTTAAGTCTATTCTGTTTAAAAAGTTAATATAGCTACTCCTGCTTTCTTTTTCTAATTTAATTTTATTTTTTCAGTGTTCCAAGATTCATTGCCCATTCCCCACACCCAGTGCTCCATGCAAACGTACCCTCAGTACCCACCACAAGGCTCTCTCATTCCCCACCCCTGCTTTCTTATAATTCCTGTTAGCGTGGTATATATTTCTCCATCCATTTACTTTTTTTTTCTATCCATTTACTTTTAATCTGTATATGTCTTTATATTTAAAGGGAAGGATTCTCATAGATGACATGTAGTTGGGTCTTATTTTTTGATCCTTTCTGACAATCTATCTTTTAATTGGTGCATCTAGACCATTGATGTTCAACGTTATTATTGATATACTTGAAATAATATCTGCCATATTACTGTTTTTCTATTTGTTCTCCTTGTTCTTATTTTTGTCTGCCACACTTTTTCTGTCTTTTTGGCTTTTATTGGGCATTTTATATCATTTCATTTTCTTTCCCCCTTTCTTAGCATTAAGTTTACTTCTTTTTTTTTTTTTACCTTTTTTAGTAGTTGCCCTTGAGTTTGCATATATACATTTATACCTAATCCAAGTTTATCTTCAAATAACACCATAGTGCTTTACAGGTTGTACCTTCTAATAAGAAAATAATCTTGTTTAGAAATCATTAGTCTTTTATTTTTTTACTTTAAATTTAGATAGTTAATATACAGTGCAATATTGGTTTCTAGGGTAGAATTCAGTGATTCATCACTTACATACAACACTCAGTGCTCAGAGCAAGTGCCCTCCTTAATACCCATCACCCCTCTAGCCCATACCCCATAACAAAATTATCTTAATTCTCCCTCTTGTTCCTTGTGACACTGATGTCCTTTATTTGACATATACACAAGTATACACAGCTGAATACATTGTTGCTATTTATTATTTTGAACAAATTTTTATCTGTAGATCAATTAAGAATAAAAAAAAGATTTTATTTTACCTTCACTTACTCATTCTTTGATGCTCTTTCTTTCTTTATGTAAACCTGGGCTTCTGACCTGTGAATGAATGAATGAACTCCAGTTTTTTGTTTACAGAAATGTATATGGGAAGAACCCTACAGCCTCTTCCTCAGAAGGTGGCTCTGGGTGTGATAGTTTTCCTCTTTCATGTGCCCCTGGCATGCCCAGAGGGCAGGCAGATGGTAAACACAAATATGAGGCTTTTTTTTTTTTTTTAAAGATTTTATTTATTTATTTGACAGAGAGAAACGAAGTGAGAGAGGGAACACAAGCAGAGGGAGTGAGAGAGGGAGAAGCAGGCTTCCCGCCCAGCAGGGAGCCCGATGTGGGACTCGATCCCGGGTCTCCGGGATCATGACCTGAGCCGAAGGCAGTCGCTTAACCAACTGAGCCACCCAGGCGCCCAATATGAGGCTTTTTGTATGAAAATGTTAACCTGAAGTGGAGCTTGCAAGGAGGTTTTGGGCACTGGCCCAGGTGGGAAATTAGCTGGTCTGAGAGTGGAGAGCGAAAGCAAAGAACCTAAGAGTGTCCTTAAGACAGGTTTGTATCAAGAGAGAGAAAAGGAGGAAAGAGAATAACTTGGAATGCGCTGATTCCACCCAGGGACTTGGTCATTCATTCAACAGTGCCAGGCCTGTTCCAGAGTCTGGAAAAAAAAAAATACTCAAAAAATAAGAATCTCAGCCCTCACTGTGCCGACTTATCAGAGTGGGGATGGCAGAGTGGGAGGAAGGGAAAACAATGAACATAATAAAAGGTAAATGGTATTACATTAACAACTAAGGCAGGGTGAGGGAGCTGGAAAGTAGCGCACGATGTGATGAGGGCACAACATTCAATAGGGAAGTCAGGGAAGTCCTCAATGGAAGGGAAGTCAAAATTTGAAGGATGTCCTCAGAGGAAGAAAGCATTATGACTATCTGAAGGAAGAGTGTGACAGGCAAGGGTAACAGCACGGGGAAAGGCCCTGTGGCAGGAGTATATACCAGCATGCTTGAAGAACAGTTCTGAGGTCCATGTATGAAAAAGAGTGAATGAGAAGAACACTGACAGGTACAACAGATGAGATCTCATAAGGCCCTGTAACCTTTGCAAGGACTTCAGCTTTTACTCCAAGGAGGATGGAAGGAGGGAGGGACTTGAGCAGAGCAGTGACATGATCTGGCCACTGTGGGGAGAACAGACTGGGGACCAGAAACAGGAAGACCAGTGGAGACCCTTGTCATAATCCAGGGTGAAAAGGGGTTGACTTCTGGATGTATTTTGAAGATAGAACCACCAGGATTTGCTTGGATAGGGATGTGAGGGAAAGAAAAGAGGAGAGTGGGGACCACCTCAAGGTTTGTGGCCTGAGCAGTTGTCCTGAGTTGCCATTGCTGAGATGAGAAAGACCACAGGGGGAACAGAAGCAAGGTTGAGTCTGGCACAGCGGGGGCAAGCTCCAGGGGCCACAGGAGGTTCCACCTGAAAGGTAACCGGGCCGCTGATGTGCCAAGGTCGGATTCAGGGTGAAATCAATGCAGAATGGGTGACTTCTTGCTCAGGAAACCATTTCTGTCTACCTCATTCTCCCATTTGTAGTTCGTGAATGAACCCACAGCCAACACATTTTTCAGCTGTTTGTTAAAAAAAAATGCTTCTGAACACTTTTGATTGTAAAAGGTTGAATTGGACATGGGCAAAGATTGTCTTGGATGAAGCAATGCTTATATATCACATAAAAAATAAAACACAGGTCTACATTAGGACCTGGCATATTCATAGCAGCATTATTATTAATAGCCAGAAGCAACCCAAATGTCCATCAACGGATGAATGGAAGAATAAATGTGGTATATCCAAGCAATGGACTAGGACTTGCAAATAAAAAGAAATAAGAAAGTACTGGTGTATGCTACAACGTGGGTAAGCCTTCAGACATTATTTAAAGTGAAAGAAGCTGGTCAGTAAAGGCCACATGTTGTATGATGCTATTTAGATGAATCCAGAAAAGGTGAATCGATGCAGTCAGAAGGCAGATTGGTTGCTTGGTGGTGAGGAGTTGGGGAGGAAATGACTGTTAATGGTTATAGAGCTTCTGGATGTATTTTGGGGGGTGATGATAGTATTCTAAAATCTGTTAAGGGGATGGTTGTTCAAGTCTATGAATATACAGAAAATACTGAATTGTGCCCTTTAAATTGGGCAAGTATATGGTAGATTAATTACCTCACAATAAAGCTGTTATTTCTTAAAAGCTGAAAAAGAAAAGCACCCACCAGTTTCCCTAAGGGAGCTGTTACTGCAGAACACCTCACGTGAGCGTGTGTCATGGCCTGACACCGAGACCAATCAAACCACAAGTGACTCCAGCCAATTGCGCTTGGCAATGCTTGGTCACGCTGTGGTCACACGGAGCTGTTGGTACTTAATGCTGATCATGGGAATTTGGGCTGACAGAGCTAATTAGACATAGCTTATATAGCAGGGGCTAAGGGCATAGGCTCTGCGATGAGACAACCTGATTTTGAACCTTGGCTCTGTCTTAACGACCACCGGTAGGTCAGCCTCTCTCAGGCTTCGTTTCCTCTTCTGCAAGCTAGAGATGACAATACCTCCCCAAAGGGTGGATAAGGAGATTAAATGAAATACTACTGTAGAACCATTAGCACAGTGCCTCCACCTGGCTAAAGGATCAGTAAATGGTAGCTAGCATCGTTATTAATAATGTATGTATATAAATCACGGAGCACAGTGCCTGGCTTATAAGAAGTGCTCAGGATGCGAAATGAGAGAAGTTATACTTTTCAAAACAGAAAAATGTTTATTAGACAGAAAAAACTTTACAGATAAGGACAGAGAATTTGAATTCTGCTGCCTAATGACCAAAGTAGGTGACTTTGGAAGGCTGCTTCTTGCTCTGCCCCTGCCTTTCATCTGGCTCCTCTGTGGCAAATATGTAGCCTAAAGCGCTGGGCTCTGCCCTGGAGCCTCTCAGCCACCCCCACACATCACTAATGAACAAACCCATGCTTCCGGAACCTTCTAAGAGAACATTTCAACTAAGAAACTGGAGTTTTTGATGAGGACCAGAACAGAAAACGACATTGACCCTCCAAAGCATGATTGGAGACAGGGAGCTAGAAAAGGAATTCAGAATAGAAAATAATTGCAATAGTTGTCCGAGGAATGCAGAAGCCTTTGAACGACAGAAAAATCTATGAATATAATATGCCATATGGTATGGTTAAAGGAGAAAAATCTGATCATCTTAATAACCGCAGGAAAAAGTAGGTGATAAAATTCAATAGTCATTTATAATTAAGCATTAATAAACCCAAATTAACAAGAAATTCCTGTTCCTGATTATGCACATATCAAACAACATACATAACAGTGAAATAATGGAATTATTCCCAGACTAGGAACAAGGCAAGGATGCTGTTATTCTACTGTCTGATACTGTAATGGTACCCAACCAGTTTTCAACAATGATCCTAAGACTACCCAACAAGGGAAAGAACAGTCTTTTCAGCAAATGGTAGTGGATATGCAAAGAAATGAGGCTGGACCCTTAACCTCACAGCATGTTTAAGAATGAACTAACATGGATCAAAGAGCTACAAGTAAAAGCTAAAATTGTAAAAATTTTAGAAGAAACAAAAGTGTAAATTTTCATAACCTGGAATTAAGTAATGATTTCTTGAATATGACACTAAAAGCATAAGCAATCAAAGAAAAAATAGATAAATTGGACTTCATCAAAATAAAAACTTGTATTTTAAAGGACACTATTAAAAAAAATAAAGGATACTATTGAGAAAGTAAAAAGACAACCCACAGAATGGGGAAAAAATAGTTGCACATTATATATTTGAGTAGGGTCTACTATCCAGAACATATTAAGAACTCTTACAAGGTGCCTGGGTGACTCAGTTGGTTAAGCATCTGCCCTCAGCTCAGGTCATGATTCCAGGGTCCTGGGATTGAGCCCCACATCAGGCTCCTGGCTCAGGGAGGAGCCTGCTTCTCCCTCTCCCTCTGCCTGCTTCTCCCTTTGCCTCTGCCTGCCACTCCCCCTCCTTGTGCTCTCTCTCTCTGTCAAATAAATAAATAAAATTTAAAAAAAAATAACTCTTAAAACTCAACAATAAAAAGATAACCCATTCTTTCTTTTTTTTTAAGATTTTTATTTATTTATTTATTTGACAGAGAGAAACATAGCCTGGATCGAGTCCCTCTCTAGCTATGTAATAGTGATGGTTTCACAACCTAAGAACTCTTGAGTACACCCTTTTAAAATGGTGAATTTTATGGTATTGAATTATATTGTTTAAAAATCTTTGAGTAGCTAAAAAAACCCAAGTTGGAAAATCCAGTTCTGACAAATCTACTTCTTGATACACACTTTATAGAGACACACACTGCCTATACACCAGGGGTGTACATAGGATGATTACTTTGGTAGTTTTTTTTAAAGATTTTATTTATTTATTTGACAGAAAGAAATACAGTGAGAGAGGGAACACAAGCCAGGGAGAGGGAGAAGCAGGCTTCCTACTAAGCGGGGAGCCCGATGCAGGCCTTGATCCTAGGACCATGGGATCACGACCTGAGCTAAAAGCAGATGCTTAACAACTGATACAAGTGGGTGACCCAACTTTAGTAGATTAAAGGTGGCCACAAATTTTTTGCATTCCCTCCCATCAAAGATGGGGTCTGTTTTCCCACCCTTTGAATTGAGCTGGTCTTGTGACTTTCTTTAACAGAAAGAATGCAGCAGAAGTGGTTGTTGCCAAGACCTTACAGCTTCTGCTTTCACTCTCTTGGAACATTTCCACCATCTTCTGAAGATGTCCAGCTGGAAGAGAAGACCAGGAATCCCAGCCGAGTCTCCAGACACATGAATGAGACCATCATAGACTAACTAGCCAAGCTTCCAACTGACCCCAGCTGCTAAGTGAGTCCAGGTAAGATCAGAAGACCCATATTGTCATCCCACAGAATCATGAGAAATAACCGTTATTGTTTTAAGCCACTATGCTTTGGGGATGGTTTGTTACTCAGCAATAGCTATTTGATACAGTACTGTGGCCAGTTGTCTGAAACATTAAAATTTGGGAAGCAACCCAGCAATAGGCTGGATGGTGCACTGGAGAAGAGCCTGAACTTTGGCCCCAGACTTGCGCTGCAAATATACCCTGTCACTTACCAGCTGTGTGATGATGAGAAATTCGATTTATCCCTACGTCCTCCTAGGTGAAGAATTCAAGGGGTTGATGTACAGAGAGGACTTGGGATTCTTTCTGGTAGAGAGGAATGCTGTTAAGTGTTGGCTCTTGGTATCACATAGCTACCAACAAAATGCAGTCTGTGCATGTGCTGGAGGAGGAGTAAATTCGTGTATATCAAATTGGACAATTCTTAAAAATAAGATTGTATAGAAAAAGCAAGTTGTCATGATAGTACAATTGTATAAAAGTTTTTTTTTAAGGTTTTATTTATTTGACAGAGAGAAACACAGCCAGAAAGGGAACACAAGCAGGGGGAGTGAGAGAGGGAGAAGCAGGCTTCCCGCCGAGCAGGGAACCTGATGTGGGGCTCGATCTTGGGTCTCCAGGATCATGACCTGAGCCGAAGGCAGTCGCTCAACCAAGTGAGCCACCCAGGTGCCCCTGTAAAAGTATTTTTTTAAATATAGGGAGGAGCACATAAACCATCTTGAGTGTTTGCCTCTTTGAAGGTAAGGATAGGAATGGATTTCTAAGTAGAAATCAAATATTTTTTACTTTAATCACAATATTCTTATTTCCTAACACACAAAAACAACACTGGTTGCATCATTTTGGGAGCGAAAGCTAAAACTCTAACATTGGTTAATTTGGCTTGGCAGAATGTTTTCTTCTGCTGTGTTCTTCGCTTCTAATCCCACCCCCCAAATTCCTGTAATTAATTTAATTACAGTGGTTCCAAATTCTTCCTTTATGCATGCGGCTTGGGGACCTGGCCTTCTGCAGCCAGCCCTGACACCTGTCTGTTTGCAGGCAGGCCCAGCTGGGTTTGCACAGCACAGCCCTGCTCTCCAGGGCCCCCAGCTTGGGCGCACCCATGCCCACAGGGATCTGTGTTCTTGCTGAAGTTTCAGATCTCTGACTTTGATCCTCAGTGTTCTTGGAGACTTATCAGCTCATTAGTTTCACTCGTCTGAATGTGAAGGGTTTCCCCCATCCTCCAACTCCTCCCGCAAAGGGCCCTGACACCCTTTGACCAGCAGCTGAGGGTAAACCTCAGGGAGGGGTGTTCGTACAGAAGGTGTCTGGAAAAGGAAAAGCAAGAGGCACAGGCCAGAGGCGATTTCCTTTCGTGGCAGATGCCAAATGGAGGGCTATATCAGACTCTTTAAATTTTTAACGACTTGTGGGTAATGTTTTGTCTTGCTGTCCCTGTTTTAGTGAATTAGTTCTGGTGTCCTTAAGTATTGTGTAGGAAGGCGTGAGAGCAAAGACCTACAAAATACAGATTAGTAGGTAGGGGGGAAGCTTGGAATCAGGAGACCTGTTCCTGGATGCTCCGGTTTGGACACTTCTCTCTTCTCAGTCTAGGGCTTAAACATCCAAAGGGAGATCCTGAGGGTTGTTGTTTTTCTTTTTAAGATTTTATTTATTTATTTGAGAGAAAGAAAGAGCATGAGAGGGGAAAGGTCACAGGGAGAAGCAGACTTCCCGCTAAGCAAGAAGCCCGATGTGGACCTCAATCCCAGGACTCCAGGATCATGACCTGAGCCAAAAGTGGTTGTTTAACCAGCTGAGCCACCCAGGCATTCCCTGGTGTTGTTCTTTCTGGTTTTCACTGATAAGTTCTAGATTAGACACTCTGGAAAACTGGAGCTCAGATAAGACTGCTTTTTTTTTTTTTTTTAAGACTTAATTTTTTTAGTAATCTCTATACCCAGTGTGGGATTCAAATTCACAACCCCAAGATCAAGAGTCTCATGCTCTACCAGCTGAGCCAGCCAGGTGCCCTGGATAGGATTGGTTTTTAACTCACAAACACATGTTTTTTTTAGAAAACTAATAGGGAAAACAAAAATATAGATAAATCAAAAAAAGAAAAAAGAGAAAGAGTACCTATGATGTACTCTTGCCATGCTAGGCACTAGGAATATTATGAGGAGCAAACTATTAGTTCCATGAGGACTTTGCCATGTTTGAAGGCTAACCCTGGCCTCCTTGCTAGAAAATTCTTGAGTTTGGGACACCTGGGTATCTCCGTGGGTTAAGTATCTTCTTTCAGGGAGGTGGGAGCCTGCTTCTCCTTCTGCCGGTTTGTGTATGCTCTCTCTCTCTTTCTCTCTGATAGATAGATAGATAGATAGATGATAGATAAATAATTTTTTAAACATTTTTATTTATTTATTTGACAGAGATCACAAATAGAGAGGCAGGTAGAGAAAGACGGGGAAGCAGGCTTCCCGCAGAGCAGAGACCCTGATGTGGGCCTCGATCCCAGGACCCTGAGATCATGACTTGAGCCGAAGGCAGAGGCTTAACCCTGTGAGCCACCCAAACGCCCCTAAATAAATAAGGTTTTTTTTAAAAAAAAGAAAGCTCGAGCTTGAGCTGTATGATAGTTACACTATATATATGATACAAAAATTATTCAAGCTCTAATTTAAGATTTACTCACTCAACTAAGCGTAAGTTACTTCTCACCAAAAAAGAGAAATGTTCTGGAAGTATTTCTTAGAGTACAATTCCAGTATTAGGTGGTTTTAAATCACATGGACCATAACAACAACAACAACAACAACAACAATTCTTTGAAATTCCAACTGAGCCATCCAGACACCCCTAAAAGGAGTTAATTTTAAGATTAATTTTAAGGAGTGTCTGGATGGCTCAGTCATTAAGCATCTGCCTTTGGCTCAGGTCATGATCCCAGGGTCTAGAATAGAGCCCCGCATCTGGCTTTCTGCTAGCAGGAAGCCTATTTCTTCCTCTCCCGCTCCCCCTACTTGCGTTTCCTCTTTCGCTGTGTTTCTCTCTGTCAAATAAGTAAAATATTTTTTTAAAGAAAAAAAATAAGGGTAATTTTAAGTTTAGAGTACCTGTGGTGTAAGGATGGGGCAGAAACAAAGATGATTCTTCAATGACTGAAGTTTAGAGAAGATGGCTCTAGTAAATTCTATCCAAAAAAAACAAACCCCTATCTTGGCTTTACACACATCAGCAGCTACACCCCCGCTGAAGGAAAACTTGAAAATAATTGTCTGTACATGCTTCCTTCCTCTAATTTACTGTTCTTTCCAATCCAGTCTGGTTTCTGGGTTGATTCTCCCATGAAACTGCTTCCAACGACCTCAGACAGCCAAATTCAGTGGACATATCCGTGATCACAACTTTCATGGTGTCCTCGCATCTTTGACCCCACTAATCACCTACTCTTTTCTGAAACACTTTCTTCTGTGGACTTCAATATTCTGGTTTTCCTTTCACCTCTCTTCATCCCTCCTCCTCTGTCCAGTCTTCAAATGTCAGAGCATATCAGGGCTAATCTCTTGTGTTTAAGTATCATTTGTGTGGAGATACCCACCCATGGTTCATGGTGATCTCAACATCTGCGTCTGGCTAGCTCCAACTTCACAATCCAGATGGAACTCTTGATTCCTCCTGCACTGGATTCTTTCTCCATAAATAGCACCATCTCCTCCTCTCCTTCATCCTCAAAAGCAATCTATGATCAAGACTTGTCAATTTCACCCCAAAGCTCTGTCAGGAATCTGATCATTCTACTCCATCTTCTCCTATGGTACCAGGCAAGCTTGTCCTCTCTTTTCTGGGCCCAGCACCAGCCTTCTGTCTTGTCCCTTACTTTCATTCCTCCTGCCCCAATTCATTTTCATGCAGGAGCCAGAAGGATTGTTAGAAAATATAAATCAACTCATATTCCTCCACTGCTTTAAATACTTCAGTAGCTCTTTCTTTCTTTCTTTCTTTCTTTCTTTCTTTCTTTCTTTCTTTCTTTCTTTCTTTCTTTCTTTTCTTTCTTTCCTTCCTTCCTTCCTTCCTTCCTTCCTTCCTTCCTTC
>PITA01023739.1:0-27460 GCA_004023965.1 Spilogale gracilis
AAAATCTTTAAAAAAAAAAAAAAAAAGAATGCCTGGCCCACAGTAAGTGCTCAGTTAAGTGTTCGCTATTATTTCCTTAAAATTCCAAGTTTTCAATTTATATAAAGTAGAATCACTGCACTGATCTCAACATTCAATAACGTACCTACAGAAAACAAAAGAGCACTCTACGTAACTGCTTTACTTACTTAACAGAGGAATTATTTTCCCCCATTTTATCCATCTCAATAAACTAATAATAATTATGGAAGAACAGCCTTTGGAGAAGTAGGTACATTCGTGTGTCACTGATTTAGATGAGATAACCTCTAAAAGTGACTACAAAGGGAGATCACAAAGATCCCTGTCAACATTAGCCACCAAACATTTTCGCTAGGGAAATCTCAGTAATATTAACATATAAGTAGAGATTAGAGGCAAGAGGTTTGTGGGTCAATGACTTAAAGAGTTAACATCTGGGCGCCTGGGTGGCTCAGTGGGTTAAAGCCTCTGCCTTCGGCTCAGGTCATGATCCTGGCATCCTGAGATCCTTGGCATCCTGAGACTGAGGCCCAGAATTGGGTTCTCTGCTCAGCAGGGAGCCTGCTTCCTCCTCTCTCTCTCTGCCTGACTGATCTCTCTCTGTGTGTCAAATAAATAAATAAAATCTTAAAAAAAAAAAAGTTAACATCTGATTCATTAGGTTCAAGTGCCTACCTTAGAAGGGCATGTGAAAGTTTCTATCACAATTACCTTCATTAATCAGGTCCTGGTAATTAGTCTCTCCCTAAGTCCTACCTGAACCTCACTGAGGGTGCTTTGCTGTAGTGGGGATCGCAGTACGAAGCAGGTCTTATTCAACTGTTTTCTCTGGTTTTTCAGAAAACAGCCTGACCTTGCTGCACATACTCCTGAAGTTAAAATGCTTTCTCAAATGTAAAATTAAAACTGCCAGTCAGGGGGCGCCTGGGTGGCTCAGTTGGTTAAGCAACTGCCTTCGGCTCAGGTCATGATCCCGGAGACCCGGGATCGAGCCCCACATCGGGCTCCCTACTCGGCAGGAAGCCTGCTTCTCCCTCTCACTCCCCCTCCTTGTGTTCCCTCTCTCGCTGTGTTTCTCTCTGTCAAATAAATAAAATTAAAAAAAAAAAAAAAAAAAAAAAAAAAAACTGCCAGTCAGGGGCACCTGGGTGGCTCAGTTGGTTGTTGGTTGGGCGACTGCCTTCGGCTCAGGTCATGATCCCGGAGACCTGGGATCGAGTCCCACATCGGGCTCCCTGCTCCGCGGGAAGCCTGCTTCTCCCTCTCTCACTCCCCCTGCTTGTGTTACCCCTATGGCTGTGTTTCTCTCTGTCAAATAAATTTAAAAAACAGCAACAACAAAAAAAAAACTCCCAAAGTGAGATAATGTCACAGGCCATGCTAAAATGGACTACAGAAAAAATGTAGTAAGAGATCTAGAACTACTTCTCCTAGAAGAGGCCAGCACCCAGACGCACCTCACTGTGGGGCTGACAGACACTCTGTTCTAGGATACAGACAGAGTCACATCAATAGCATCTGATCCCACTGCCTGGCTAGAACAGCCTGATCCGAGGGCAGACACTGACCAAGCTGGGTCTAGGAGAGCCTCTCCCATGGGGAGAGAGAGATCCAGGGAAAGGAGCTGAGTCACACGGATCACATCAATATAGGAAGAAGCACCACATCCGCCTATTGTGAGAGCTACCCTCTATCAGCCTTAATTCTTCTCTTCCTGTCAAAAACCTTCAACTTGCATAAAAAGAATATAAAACACTGTAACCTTCTACAAATCCCAACCCCTGTGGAGAACATAGGCTTGAGAGTATCTAACTTCACAGGAAAGAAAGCAAGAATTCAGAAAACAAGATTCCAATCCAAATCCATGAATTCCTACAATCTGCTGCTAACCTACAAGAGACTAATATCCTTAGTTGTTTGGCCATCCAGTACCCATTCCTCTTCCTGGTAATAAAAGCCCCGACTTTCCCTTTGAGAATTCACCTCTCCCCTACTCTCAGTCCATGCGGTTCCTGAAGAGCTGACTGCACCAAGGAAGCTAAGGCTGCCATGTGACCACAACTGGCCAATCCAAGCCTCGTAGCCCCGAACACAAAGATTGGCTCAGGGTAAGACATGTGACCCCATGAGAACCAATGAGACATGAGACTTTTGCTAAGGCTTCTGGGAAAGAGACAGGTATTCTCTCCTGCTAAATCTAAAATCTGAGAGGCTCCAGGGGTTGAATATGCTGTGGCCATTTTTCTACCATATAGTGCCTGATCTATACAGGAAAAGGTAGAGTTGATCCACGGGGAGAAACTGAGTCCTGATGTCACAACCTGAGCCCTGACTCCATCTAGATATGCCTGGACTTTGCAGTTAGGTGAGCCAAGAAATTTCTTTCTAGTTTAAGACAATTCAGGTTGATTTTTCAGGCAGATGGAACTAATTGATACATATGTACATCTAATTAGTACTTTACAGGAAGTGAAAGAGGAGCTGGTAATTGTCTCATAAAACAGTATCTAAGCCTATGATTGCTAATAACACTGGCCACAGTTATCGATTACTAATAGCAGCAAATGTAAAAAGGGGGAAAAAGTGTGATATTTGTTTATTTTGCCTGTTGAAAATATAATTCTAAAACATCTGTTTAAATGACTTCACCATAAAGCTGCTTCAGCAACAGTAAGAACTGATTTACTGAATGCTTACTGTGTGCTGGATGTTGTTGAAAATACTCATGTAATCGAACTTAATCCCCATAATGACCTTATAAGGTGGGTATTATTATTTTTTCCAATCCCATTTACAAAGAAGGAAACTAAAGCACAGGAAAGTTACTTACCCATAGTTATACTGTAAACAACAGAGGCAGGATTCAAATTCAGACAGTACGACGCAGTTCATGCTTTTTGCCATGACACTGACTCTAAACCCACAATCCAGGTTCCAATGCTTTCCAAGAGTAGAAACTCAAACCCAAGCACTTCCAATACATTAAATGTGAATGTAAAATATCACCGCTTCAACTCAGAAACAGTCTTAATGTCTGATTTCCTACACGGTTCTGCATTATAAAAGTATCCCTAGGTTAACCACTGTTAACCACCTTAGAGATTATCATTTAAAAGAAGTTAGGAAAATCCTCCCAAATCTAAGCCAATCATCTCTTTTGGTTAAGCAAAAGTCCTAAGACTAAGAAATATTTTAATTAGCACCACCTTTCCATAAAATGATAACATTTGCACCTTCCATAAAGTCAACTTTATGAGACCATTCCCATCACTAAGTTAGTTCTCACTACTTTTATATGAAAGACACTTGTTTTAAAATCTATCAATCTTGGGGCGCCTGGGTGGCTCAGTTGGTTAAGCCACTGCCTTCAGCTTGGGTCATGATCCTGGAGACCTGGGATCGAGCCTCACATCAGGCTTCCTGCTCAGTGGGAAGCCTGCTTCTCCCTCTCTCAGTCCCTCTGCTTGTGTTCCCTCTCTAGCTGTGTTTCTCTTTGTCAAATAAATAAATAAAATCTTAAAAAAAAAAAAAACTATCAATCTTAGTATAAGCCAAAAAAAGGGGGGGTAACAAATTAGATCTAATCAAAATTAAACATTTCTGTTCCCTGAAAAACACCGTTAAAGGAATGAAGAGAAAGCGAAAGACTAAGAGAAAATTATTTGCAAATCACATATCTGAAAAGGGGTTTGTATCCAGACATAGAATTCTCAAAACTCAGTAATAAGAAAATAACCAGATTAAAAGCTGGATAAAAGATTTCCACACCCACTCCACAAAGATACGATGGCAAATGAGCACATGAAAAGATGTTCAATGGCTTTAGTCATCAGAGAAATGCAAATTAAAACCATGATTAGACACTACTACCAGATACCTATTCAAATGGCTACATTCCAAATATTGATAATATCAGTGATGGGGAATAACCAAAACTCTCATACATTGCTAGAGGGAATATAAAATGGTACAGCCACTCCAGAAAAAAGGTTGACAGTTTCTTAAAAAGTTAAACATATACTCACTATATGACCCAGCAATCCCCTCTCCCCACAGACAGCTACCCTGGAGAAAGAAAACGTATATTCACATAAAAATCTGTACACAGATGTTTATAGCACCTCTATTCATAACTGCTAAAAACTTGAAACAATCCAAACATCCTTTAATGAGTAACAATGGAAAACTACTCAACAATAAAAACGAATAAATTTGTAATATATATAATACAATACCTTAGACGAATCTGAAAGACAGAGAAAAGAGCCCAGTCACAAAGTTTAATATTATGTGATCCCATCTGTACTATTTTTTCAAAAAGCCAAAACTATAGGGATGGAAAAAGGCCAGTGGTCACAGGGGTTATGGGATGGGGAGGGATAACTACACAAAGAGAGCATGCGGGAGTTTTTTGGGATGATGGTAGTGTGCATCCTCACTGTGGGGATGGCCGCACAAACTATACATGTATTAAATTTAAAAATTGTTCTTATCAAAAGGAAAAAGCTGCTTTTACAGTATGATAATTTAAAGGTAAAATCTTAAAATTACTTTTAAAATATGAATCACAATGTCACAATTAACATGCTTTTTAAAAACTGAAAAGAAATAGATATGGAAGGACAGTGTTGTTAATAAATGGAAAACCTATACACATTTCCCTCTCCGTGCATATACGTTTTAGAGGTAAGAATGGAGGCTCAGAAAGAATGTCTCCAAACAGAGCAATCATTGAGTTCACTTGGCACAAAATATCGGATACTTCTGAAGAATTCCATCATCGCTAGGTACTTTGTCCAGGACCAAAAGTAAATAATGAAAGAAAAATAAAATCAACAGTGCACCGCAAAGGTGGTAGGTAGACAGGGCTGGACTAAGACATTTTCATAACATGATAAAAAGGAAGGTGATTTTTAAAAGTATCATTCTTTTCCCACTGTCGACCTCCTTCTATGACAGTATGGGACTAACCACCAGACCACCATGAAATCAGGTCACGAAATGTGTTGTATTGTAAAAAAGACAAAAGAAAAGAAAATTCAGTTATCTTCCCTAAATTAACTTTTCTTGTTAATGTAGTTATGTTTCTCCTTTATTTCAAAAGAGCTATGCTTATTTGATTAAAAAAACACTTCAGAGAAGAAAAATAAACTGTGAACAAACAGCAGGAGCCAATAGTAGTAAATCAAACTTCGATCTAAACTGAAGACGATTTCTGTATCTCTGTCCTATACATTTGTTTCCATCAGAAACAAAAAAAATATCTTCCTCATAGTTAACTTGGGTGGAATGAGTCGGACTGCATTTGTCAAGATTTGAGAAGAATGATGAGTCATCTCCACTCTGATCGAAATCTCTAACAGCCATATCATCAGGTCTCAATTAGACCCCAGATTGTCCTTAATTTATTAAGCTATATAAACAATAAAACCACAGGAAAACTTGGGGCGCCTGGGTGGCTCAGTTGGTAACGCGACTGCCTTCGGCTCAGGTCATGATCCCGGAGACCCGGGATAGAGTCCCACATGGGGCTTCCGGCTCGGCAGGAAGCCTGCTTCTCCCTCTCTCACTCCCCCTGCTTGTGTTCCCTCTCTGGCTGTGTTTCTCTCTGTCAAATAAATAAAATCTTTAAAAAAAAAAAAAAAAACACACACAGGAAAACTTAAAAGATACATACAATAAAAAACATAAGTTTTTTTACATGACTAACAAAACAAAAATTTAAACAAATGAAGAAATGCTAGGAAAAAATTAGAGATTCACTTTTTTAACAAAGCCCATAATTTCCCTTTAATCTGTCTCAGGCATTGTTATTTTCCCTGTGGAAACTCTATTATTCTGAAAACAAAACTCTACTGGAAAGTAAATGTATTGTGACAAGAGAAGAAAAGCCAGATTGAAACATTAAAATAACCCATATGACCTAGCCCAGTGGATTGAGGAAAGCCTATCAAAGCATGCTCCCTTGTCCAGACTCAGCAGCCCAGCTGTGGGGAGACAGTGATGCCAATAGAAGTGTGTCATGCTTCCTCAGGGAAACAAAAAGTGAAGAACCATTGCTCCAGAGGTGACACAGTAGTTCTAAAATGCCCATAAAATAGTATCCAGGCTCACTACTAGATATCCAGGCCACCCACAGCCCAGCTATAGCCTAAGTTTCCCATCACTCCCAAAGGACAGTCAGGCTTGAGTCTGACAATGTCCCTTCCCACTGCCTGAATTCTGAACCTAACTCCTACTTTTTTTTTTTAATTAATTTATTTATTTGAGAGACAGCACAAGCCGGGGGGAGAAACAGAGGGAGACGCAGGCTCCCCACTGAGCAAGTAGCCCAATCAGTTCCAGGACCTTGAGATCATGACCTGAGCCAAAAGTGGATGCCTAACTGACTGAGCCACCCAGGCGCCCCCCCAACCCCTACTTTAAATGAATGCTCCCAGACTTAACCTCCCTAAAATGTTCTCCCTCCCAAACCAGCACTACTTCCTATAGCATAATTTGGCCTCTTAGTCATCTATTATTTTGAACTAAATATATAAGATGATTTATCTGCCCACATAACCATCTTATAAATAGGGGTCATATTTTATATCATTTATATCCCCAAGACAACCATTCAATTCACTAAAGCCACTCAATAAATACTTTAATTGAATTTCCCAAAGAGATGGCCTAAAATAAGCTAAATGCCAAGCATTCCAAGAACTGTCCTATACCGAATTCAGCACTCATTAGAATTCCAAGTCATAAAGAGGAATGTTGTATTATCTTCAAATTCATCTGCTTTTATCCAAAACTGAAATCTGTCAAAGTTCTATGGGATACATAAGCAAAATATTCTGCAAAGGTTTTATTCACTGTATTGTATTTAATATTCACCCAGACTTGCATTTTTCTCTAAAACTCTTATAAAATCTCTGAGCATGCAAGAAACATTAGAAGAGAGACTAAGCCCATTGAGAAGAAAACTAGAAACTCAGGTCATCAATCATATTCCATTTTGAATACTCTCTTTCATAACGAGGTAAATTCTCCCAAATTCCAGAATGCATGGAATTCAATTTAGCAAAGTAAAACGTTTTAAATATGTAAAAGAAATATCCTGATGGACCTTCTATCATTTTAGTAACTAAAATGATAAAAAAAAGAAAAACTAAATTTTAAAAGTTATATCAACAGCTAAAATTGGGGGGGGGGTTTCCATCTATTAGTTTGACTTTTCCTGACCCATATAGACTTATTCCAATTATTTCTTGAAAAGTTTGAGCCTCCTCCCAAACATGCCTACTAATCAATAAAAATACATATATTGTAAAATCCATATTTCTGGGGCGCCTGGGTGGCTCAGTCCTTAAGCGTCTGCCTTTGGCTCAGGTTATGATCCCAGGGTCCTGGGATCGAGCACCACATAGGGCTCCCTGCTCAACAGGAAGCCTGCTCTCCCTCTGTCACTCCCCATGCTTGTGTTCCCTCTCTAGCTGTGTTTCTATCAAGTAAATAAATAAACTCTTAAATAAACAAAACCCATATTTATGAAGCAATCAAATTAAAAGAGTTTCTAGAAAAGTTTGCTGTTTGCCAAGAAAATTTTATTACTAAAAAACATTTTCTATTCTTTGTATTTATTTTCCCTTTTAGATTATCTGTGGAGACTTGTAAACACCTCACAATCCCAAACAGTTGAGCTTTTTAAATAAAACATAAATCAATTTTTTTTTTAAAGATTTTATTTATTTGACAGAGAGAAACACAGCCAGAGAGGGAACACAAGCAGGGGGAGTGAGAGAGGGAGAAGCAGGCTTCCCGCCGAGCAGGGAGCCCGATGTGGGACTCGATCCTGGGTCTCCAGGATCATGACCTGAGCCGAAGGCAGTCGCTCAACCAACTGAGCCACCCAGGCGCCCATAAATCAATTTTTAAAAAGCCAACTGCATAATTAAAACAAAACGGTGCTGCCACCACCACCGCCACATCCTTCTTAAAAGCTGTCTTTAATTTACCAACAGTCTATGTTCTAAAACTGCATTTTCAAATCAGTGTTTAAAACTCTGTACAGAGTTTCCTACTCCGATATGCAAGTAAAAACCAGTTTTGGTAAGTTAAAAAAAAAAAAGATTATAAAATAATACAGTATATAATTCTATTTTAAAAGTAAAACATGATTGAATATGTTACATAAAAAACCAAGACATGGGGACGCCTGGGTGGCTCAGTTGGTTAAGCGACTGCCTTCGGCTCAGGTCATGATCCCGGAGACCCGGGATCGAGTCCCACATCGGGCTCCCTGCTTGGCGGGAAGCCTGCTTCTCCCTCTCTCACTCCCTCTGCTTGTGTTCCCTCTCTCGCTGTGTTTCTCGCTGTCAAATAAATAAAATCTTTAAAAAAAAAAAAAAACAAGACATGAAACAAAATACTGACAGTGAATACTTCGTCCCCTAAAACTCTTAACTCCAGTCTACTGTGAGGAAAACTATCAGACAAACCCAAACTCAGTAACATTTGATGAAATACTCAACCAAGGGCACCTGGGTGGCTAAGTCAGTTAAATGTCTTGGCTTTGGCTCAGGTCCTGATCTCAGGGTCGTGAGATGGAGCCCCACAAAGGGCTCTGCATTCACTCAGCATGGAGTCTGGTTGAGATTCTCTTTCTTCCTCTCCCTCTGCTCCTCACATGGCTCACTCGTGCACTCCCTCTCAAATAAATAAATCTTTAAAAAAGGGGGAGGGGGTGCCTGGGTGGCTCAGTTGGTTAAGTATCTGCCTTCAGCTCAGGTCATGATCCCAGGGTCCCAGGATCGAGCCCCAGATCAGGCTCCCTGCTCAACATGGAGCATGCTTCTCTCTCTCTCTCCGCCCCTCCTCCTCCACTGTGTTCTCTCTCACTCATTCTGCTCTCTCTCTCAAATAAACACATAAAAAAATCTTTAAATAGGGATGCCTGGGTGGCTCAGTTGGTTGAGCCACTGCCTTCAGCTCAGGTCATGATCCTGGAGACCGGGATCGAGTCCCACATCGGGCTCCCTGCTCGGCGGGAGGCCTGCTTCTCCCTCTCTCACTCCCCCTGCTTGTGTTCCCTCTCTGGCTGTGTTTCTCTCTGTCAAATAAATAAAATCTTAAAAAAAAAAAAAAAAATCTTTAAATAAGAAGAAGGGAAAAGAGGGAGGGAGAGGAGAAAGAAATACCTGACCAGGACTTCTCAACAATGAAATTCTGAAAAACAGTCATAGCCCAGGAAACATGAAAACTACATTCAACATGGATCCTGGATAGACCTTTGAACAGAAATAGGGCTTTAGTGGAAAAAACTAGGAAAATCCAAATAAAATCTGGATATTAGTTAAAACTATGTTCCAATGAAGGTTTCTTAGATTTGACAAATATACCATAGAAATGTAAGATATTAACAATAGAGGACTACTTAAAAAATTTTTGACTTGCAAAAGAGAAACAACAGGTATAGTGACTATGAATTAGAATATTTACCCTGATTTCAGATAAGCTGCATAAATCAATCTCCACTCAAGTATAAACTAAAAAAAAAAAAAAAAACCAATGGGGGAAACTGGGTAGAATACAATGGGTAGAAACATGAGAATTCTGAGGCCTACATTTATAATCTTGCTATCAATCTAAAATTATTCCAAATTTAGGGGCGCCTGGGTTGCTCAGAGGTTAAGCCTCTGCCTTCAGCTCAGGTCATGATCCCGGAATCCTGGGATCAAGCCCCGCATCGGGCTGCCTGCTTGGTGGGAAGCCTCTTTCTCCCTCTCTCACTCCCGCTGCTTATGTTCCCTCTCTCGCTGTGTTTCTCTCTGTCAAATAAATTAAAAAATCTTTAAAAAAATTATTCCAAAATTAAAAGTTTATTTAAAAAATTAGTTAAGTGGTTATCTCTGAGTAGTGGATTACGGATTCTTTTATTCACCTACATTCTTCAACAAGCAACATGCTTCACTGTCACGGAAGACAGCTGTGCTCACCACTGTATCACCAAATCCAAGATTCACTGTCACATAAAACAAAAAGGGGAGGGGGTAACTATTCTAGATCTTAAAAAAAACTAAACAGGCGCACCTGGATAGCTTGGTCAGAAACCACTCTTGGTTTCAGCTCAGGTCATGATCTCAGGGTCCTGGGACCATGCCTGCAACAGGCTCCAAGCTCTGCTTGGGATTCTCTCTCCCCTCTCTCTCTGCCCTCCACCCAACTCTCACATGGTCTCACAAATAAATAAATCTAAAAAGAACTAAAGAGACATAATAACCTAAAGAAATTAAATACATTTTGGGGACAAATGGGAAAACTTATATATTTGATAGTATAACCATTAGTAATACTGAATTCTTAGGTGTGATAATATGAAGAAAAATGTCCTCATATTTAGATACAGTTGACCCTTAGGGTGCTGACCCCCATGAAGTCAAAAATCTGTGTATACTGACTCCCCAAAAACTTAACTACTACTAACAAACTACTGTTGACCAGAAACCATACCACTAAGTCAATTAATACATACTTTGGATGTTATCTTATATAGTGTACTTAGAATTAAGTAAACTAGAGAAGGGAGAATGTTATTAAAAGAACCACAAGAGGGCACCTGGTGGCTCAGCTAGGTCAGTTAAGCAACCAACTCTTGGGTCTCAGCTCAGGAAATGATCTCAGGGTCGTGAGATCAACTGAGTTGGGCACTGGGCATGGGGCCTGCTTGAGATTCTCTCTCTCCCTCTACCCCTCTACACCCTCCCCCCCCCCACCACCATCTCACTCGCACATGCACTCTCTCTCTCTCAAAAAAAAAAGAGCCCAGAAAATAACAAGTTTTGGGGAGGATGTGGAGAAATACATTGCTAGTGGGACATATAATGATGCTACTACTATAGAAAACAGTACACTGATTCCTCAAAAAATTGTACATAGAATTACCACAGGACCCAGCAATTCCACTTCTGGGTTAATTTCCAAAAGAACTAAAAGCAGGGACTCAAACAAACACTTGTACACCCATGTTCATAGCAGCATTATTCACATCAGCCAAAAGGTCGAAGCAACCCAAGCATCTATGAACAGATGAATGGAGGGCGCCTGGGTGGCTCAGTCGGTTAAGGCTCTGCCTTCAGTTCAGGTCGTGGTCCAGGGTCCTGGGATTGAGCCCCACGTCCATCTTCCTGATCAGCAAGGAGCCTGCTTCTCCCTCTCCCCTGCTCATGCTATCTCTCCCTCAAATAAATAAAATCTTTAAAAAAAAAAAAAAAAAGATGAATGTGGTGTTTACATACAATCACATATTATTTAGCCTTAAAAAGGAAGGAAATGCTGACATGCTACAATATAGGTGAGCCTTGAAGACATAATGTTAAATGAAAAGAGAAACACAAAAGGTCAATGTATGATTGTACTTTCATGAGGGACCTAAAATAACCATATTCATAGCGAGAAAAAGTAGAATGCTGGTTGCCAAGGGCTTGAGGAAGAGGGAAATGGAGAGTTGTTTTTTAATGGTAACAGAGTTTCAGTTTGGGGCAATAAAAGAGTTTTGGAGATGGATGGTGGGGACAGTCCCACAACAATGTAAATGTACCTACTGCCATCATGCCTATTTAGCCAAAATTTCTACAAAAAACAAATACACAAGTCTTGATACCCTCCTTATAAGCACTAAGGCCCATGTCCCAATCCAGATACAAACTTAAAGACTCCTTACTGCCCATTTCCCAGTATGTCCTACCGCTGAAGAAACTAAGAGCTCAGCGCCAGAGCCAAAGGTGGAAAATTAGTCCCACTAAATAAATTTAGAAAAACCAAATCACAGATCCAAGTCTAGAGTAGTTGGTAAGAGGCAGGCCAGGAAAGAGAAGGCAAAGGCAGAAAGCAAAGACTCTATAGGGATAGGGGCAGCTGAACAGACAGATAAGGACAGCACAGTGGTAAGAATGGGGAAGAACAGAGAGAAGGAGAGATCAGAGAAGGGAATTACCCCAGGGGATAGGGAGGGGATGTGGAGGAAAAGGTAAAAGAGAATTATAACAAGGGGATTCATTCAAGAAGGGATCCTGCCCCAAGTGTCAGCAGAAAAATAACTTCTTTCCATTGAGGCAGTCATTTATATTTGAAGAAACCAAGAAAAGTGATAATATCAAGCCTATGATAAGTTAGGAGGAAAAATATTTTCCCATGAAAGACTACTATTATGTAGCCATCTCCAGAAAACTAATGCCATTTTTTTTCCATTGGTTTTATGTTTTTTTTTTTACAAGAAGAAAACACTTATTTGTTCAGAAATAATTTCAACATGGGCCTATCTTTTTTTCTTTTTAAGATTTATTTATTTGAGAGAGAGAGCCTGAGCACATGCACACTCACATGCTTGAGCAGGGGAGGGGCAGAGGGAGATAGAGAATCCCAAGCATATTCCACACTGAGTGTGGAGTCCGATATAGGGCTCAATCCCACAACCCTGAGAGACCATTACCTGAGCTGAAGTCAAGAGTCAGACACTTGGGCGCCTGGGTGGCTCAGTGGGTTAAAGCCTCTGCCTCCACTCAGGTCATGATCTGAAGGTCCTGGGATTGAGGCCCAAATCCCAGGACTTGGCAGGGAACCTGCTTCCTCTTCTCTCTCTGCCTGCCTCTCTGCCTACTTGTGATCTCTCTCTCTATGTCAAATAAATAAATAAAATCTTTAAAAAAAAAAAAAGTCAGACACTTAACGGACTGAGTCACCCAGGCACTCCTGGGCCACCTTTTTTATTTGTATCAAACACCAGTATGCCATGAATGAGTTTTAAATGTTCTATGTGATAGGGGTTAAGAGTATACAGGTCTGCCTAAATTTCAATCCTGGCACTGAAATCTGAGATAATCTACATAAAAATTTGCTTCAATCTCCAAATCTGTAGAATAGGGATAATAACTGTCTCCACCTCCCAGGACTCTTGCAAGAATTAAAATAGGTTAAAATATAAAAGTACTTAGAACAGTGCATGGCCCACTGTAATAAAAGCATTAGCTCACGGAACGCCTGGGTGGCTCAGTCATTGGGCATCTGCCTTCAGCTCAAGTCATGATCCCAGAGTCCTGGGATCGAGCCCCGCCATCAGGCTCCCTGCTATGGGAAGCTTGCTTCTCTCTCTCTCCCACTCCCCCTTCTTCTGTTCCCTCTCTCGCTGTGTCTCTCCGTCAAATAAAACCTTAAAAAAAAAAAAAAAAGCATTAGCTCATAAATCTAGAATAGGAGTTCCATGGGATTTGGGATTTTGTGTTCTGTTCACTGTTGAAGCCCCAGATTCCTGACATAAGTATGTGCTGAAAATAAAAAATTGTTGAGTAAGATAAACTTGGGGCACCTGGGTGGCTCAGTTGGTTAGGTGTCTGCCTTCGGCTCAGGTCATGATCCCGGAGACCTGGGATAGAGCCCCACATCGGGCTCCCTGCTCGGCGGGAAGCCTGCTTCTCCCTCTCTCACTCCCCCTGCTTGTGTTCCCTCTCTCACTGTGTTTCTCTCTGTCAAATAAATAAATAAAATCTTTAAAAAAAATAAAAATAAAAATAAATAAGATAAACTTCATGCCAGCAACACAGAATCCCAAAGTTGAACAGCACTACATTTTTATTATTACTGACAACTAAAATCTGTGTCACAGTTTAGCCTAAAAGTTTAGAGTTCATAGAGCGTTTTTTTTTTAACCTATCTTATCTCAAGTGATTCTGCAAAGCTGATTATCATTTACCTCCATATCACAGACAAACTAAGACTCAAAAGACTTAAGTGATTTGCCCAAAAACACAAAGTCTGAAGCAAAACAGGATTCTAGAAGTTAATCCTACTTCTCATCCCTCTGGACCATACCCAGATAGCTCAAAACATACCCTACTAAACTGTTCAAATTCTCCCTACCTGCAGATGCACCAAGTTTAAGGTCACCAACACTCTTCATCTTCCCATTTGCTTCAAAGTAACTGATGGGGAGGGAAGAAACAGATGACACTACACAAACAACTGTTTAAGTTGGGCAATGAGTACAGCGGGACTGATTATACTCCTTCCACTTTGTGTGGAACCTCCGAAAGGTTCTGTAATAAAAAACTTTAACTAAGTGGCGCCTGGGTGGCTCAGTCAGTTAAGTGTCTACCTTTGCCGCAGGTCATGATCCCCAAGTCCCAGGATCAAGCCCTGTGTCAGGCTCTGCGCTTAGCCAGGAGTCTGCTTCTCCTACCCCCTCTGCTCCTCCCCTCCCCATGCTCTCTCTCTCACTCTCTCTCTCAGATAAACAAAATCTTTTTTTAAAAAGTTTCTAATAAAAAAAAGTCCTTGGGGGCATCTTGGTGGCTCAGTTGGTGAAGCACCTGCCTTCAGCTCAGGTCATGATCCCAGGCTCCTGGAAATGAGACCCGCATCATCGGGCTCCCTGCTCAGTGGGGAGTCTGCTTCTCCCTCTCCCATTCCCACTGCTTGTGTTCCCTCTCTCGCTGTGTCTCTCTCTGTCAAATAAATAACCTCTTTTTAAAAATAAATAAATAAATAAGGTCCTCATTCCAAAACATAAACTCTGCCACTTGAGCTTTCTACTAATCGCACCTGGGTGTGAGGAAAACACGCCAGTGACAACCTTCAATACTCTGCAGTGAGAAGCAGGGAAGAGAACACTGGACTGGGAACCAGGAAGCTTCATTCCTACTT
Source organism: Spilogale gracilis (assembly GCA_004023965.1). NCBI lineage: Eukaryota > Metazoa > Chordata > Mammalia > Carnivora > Mephitidae > Spilogale > Spilogale gracilis. Next base: position 14,701 of record PITA01023739.1, read on the forward strand.
GGCTTCACTAAGTGGGAGACCTCACCGGTTCCTCTACTATCTCTGGGCCCCAGACTTCCTCTTCTGTTCCTTCTAAGATTAAAATTCTGATTTCAGCTTTCTCCTTACTCCCTGGACTCAACATACAAAACCAAATTCATCTTTCCTCTATTCCAACCCCCTAAGACCTGTTCTTCCTCCTGACTTCCTTATTCCTGATACCTATTCTGCCGGCCGCCCAAGCATGAACCCTAAACATCACCTCTGACTTGAGACATGGAACTGACTGTTCCCTTCCCCTCCTACCTAATCAGTCCCCACGTCTCTCTGTTCAACCTCCAAAATATCTCCTGAATGCACTGCCTCCTTTTCATCCCCAAGGCCATCAATTCAATTCAGACCCTCATCATCTCTCACTTGGACTACTACCAGGAACACAACTACAATCCCTCTCTCCGGCACCTGGGTGGCTCAGTCCCTAAAGCATCTGCCTTTGCCTCAGGTCATGATGCCAGAGTCCTGAGAGTCCAGCCCCTATCAGGCTCCTGCTGAGCAGGGAGTCTGCTTCTCCCTCTGACCACCCCCCTTCTCATGCTCTCTCTCTCTCAAATAAATAAAATCTTTAAAAAACAAAAACAAAAACCCTTCTCTCTGTTTCTCACTGCCAATCCATCCCACTCAACCTCGGTCTGGCATTTAAGACCCTCCAAAACCCAGTCCTGACCCCTCAGCAGCTTCACCTTCTACCATGTTCCTTTATGTATCCCAGGGTCCAAGTGGTTTGGACATGCCGTTTCCTGACATCCACGTCATTTCCGACACCACTCTCAGACCTCTGCTCAAGCTTTCCTTCTCTCCCGAATGCCCTCTTCTTTCCACTGCTTCTCATCTTCATGGTGATGCCATTTAAATACCACTTCTTCAGCTGAAGTGTTCCTTGACATCCCCAAGGGGGCAGTATCACACCCTCTACTTAACCACTAAGCACTGGCGATGACCGTCTTTTATAGCACCTTCCAAACTCCTATTAGTCCTTTCATTTTCTGGTGCCCCTTATCTCCCTATTACGTAATTCATTCCTTGTCGGTAGGAAATATGTCTTATTCATCTTTGTATTCCTCAGAACAGAGCTTCTCAAAGACTGTGCAAAGGCACAGTGGCATGCAATGAATGAGTTAAAGATGTTCCAGACAGTGATCCACCCTCCAAGCAGTCACAAAGCGACTTCAGCAGCCACAATCCCCACTGGTCAAGCCTCAAGCATTCTCCAGTCGAACACTCTCCCAAGTGAGCTATCCCGGCCAGCCATCAAACATTCTCAAGTAGCTTCCTCCTTCAAGCAGGTAGACACCACGAAGATAACTTGGATGCAATCAGAGGATGCAACACAGCACACTGTACACAGCAGATGCCCAATAAACATTTGCTGAACTACTGAAGCTGAGAATAACCCATCCGTTCCCCTTCAACCACTATCTCCAAGATCACTTACCATCTAGACCTCTTTGAACATTTCCACTGAACGAGTTCTGGTTATCTTTTTAATAATCACTGGTTTATTAGCTGCTATACTTGCCTTACCATCCAAAGCTCATATCAATACTATATTGCGTAAAACAGCAGAGGATATGCACAAACAGTGCACCACAAAGAGACTCAAAGTAAAATGTAACATTATGGAGCAAAGAAATGCAATGCCGCTTTACACTACTACATCAGCAAAAACTTTTAAGGAAAAAAATATATTTCTGTCCAGCTATGATAAAACAGGTATATCCATGTATCCGTTAGAAGTACAAACTAGGGGGATGCCTGGGTGGCTCAGAGGGTTAAGCCTCTGCAATCGGCTCAGGTCATGATCTCAGGGTCCTGGGATGAAGCCCCACATTGGGCTCTCTGCTCAGCAGGAACTCTGCTTCCCCCTCTCTCTCTCTGTCTGCCTCTCTGCCTACTTGTGATCTGTCTGTCAAATAAACAAAATCTTAAAAAAAAAAAAAAATAGTACAAACTGGTACAACATTCTTGAAAAGCTATACGGCAATATATGCAAAAAGCCATAAAAACATTCATCCCATTTAACACAACAGACTCAGAAATGTACCCTAAAAATATAATTAGTCAAAAAATAATACCAGAAATATCTACAGTACTGTAAAGTATTAAGTGAAAACCAGGGAGCAACATAAATACCTAACACTGAAAGAATTGGGTAAATTATGGGAGCATGACTTGATGAAATATTTTGCAGCCTTTCAAAATGTAAGCATACAGGGGCGCCTGGGTCAATTGAGTATCTGACTCTTGATTTTGGCTCAAAATGTAAGCGTACAGGGGCGCTTCAGTCAATTGAGCATCTGACTCTTGATTTTGGCTCAAGTAGTGACTCCGAGTTGTGAGATCAAGCTAGCCCCACATCAGGCTCCACATCAATGCTCCTCTCCCTCCTCCTCTGCCCCTCCCATTGCTCACCATGTGTGCACACACTCCCTCCCAAATAAATAAATCTTGTAAAAAAATGTAAGCACATATATTAAAATTGTGACACCTATAACATGGAAATGTTCCATGATCTAATAAGTAGAAAAAATTCAAATTACATGCGCCATAATTAAATATAAGTAAAAAACATATATGTGTATATGCATACATATACACATGCTTACATATAAAAATGTGTATTTTAATGGAACATCAAAACAAAAATCAACTATTTTAGGGTAATAATCTAAATATCTTAACAATTTATTTAATAGTTATTCTTCTGAACTTTTTTTTTTTTAAGGATTTTATTTATTTATTTATTTGAGAGAGAAAGAGAATAAGAGAGCATAGGCATGAGAGGGGGAAGGTCACAGGGAGAAGCAGACCCACTGCTGAGCAGGGACCAAATGTGGGACTCGTTCCCAGGACTCCAGGATCACGACCTGAGATGAAGGCAGTCGCCACCCAGGCGCCCTATTCTTCTGAACTGAAAAAAAAACGTTCCCCCATACTGAGGAAACAGAGGGGTTCCAGGATACGAGCTTGAGAGAGTCTCAAGAGTCTCAAGAAGAGGTTCACCCCTCCCTTCCACAGCTCATTTTGACCTTAACTCAGAACTCTCAGCCCTTCCTTACCACAATAACCTCTGTATGACACCCCCAGACCCCAGCTTTCCAAGGCCAACAAACCACCTCGACTGTTTTGAACTCCTGAATCATGCAAAACAGACATAGACTCTAAAACAAAGAATGCCTACAACTGTGTGCCACTTTAACAATCAGCGAATAGCCAAGCCCAAATTCAATTATAAACCCTGAAAGTATATAGTGCTGTCACATTCCAGTTTCTGGGATTCTCAAAGCCAACTTGCTGACTCAGTAGTGGGTTGTACCACAGTTAAAAAGCAATATGGCATCACGAACAAATCAAAGAATTAAGGGCCAGGAGACCAAGGTACAGTTAAAAAGAAAGAAGAGAAGTTACTTTAACAACAAAAAACTGAAAACTAAACCCTCCAGCTTAAAGCAGCTGGGTAAAAAGGAGCTGGCCATGTCCTACCAATCTCGCCCAGCCAGAGTCCCTACGGCAGGATGGCAAGTCATTTTACAAACAGATGAAGCCTTCTTGAGCTCATGAGGTCTAACAAAAGACTTGTATCAAAAATATACCAAAACATAATTTTTAACACAGATATCCCAGAAGGATAATATTAAAGCAGTCTTCTAATTGTTTTTTTCCATAGGACCACCATTGTCTGAGTTTAATAATGAAAGACCAAGACAAAGTAATGGACCAAAAAAATGAGGTTACTGTGAATCAGAAATAATAAAGACTAAATTGACTTTCCTGGGTGCCTGGGAGGCTCAGTTGTTATGCGTCTGCCTTTGGCTCAGGTCATGATCCCAGGGTCCTAGGATGGAGTCCCACATTGGGCTCCCTGCTCAGTGGGAAGCCTGCTTCTCCCTCCCACTCTCCCTGCTTGTGTTCCCTCTCTCTCTCTCTCTCTCTCTCTCTCTCTCTCTCTCTCTCTCTCTCTGCCAAATAAATAAATAAATAAATAAATCTTTTAAAATAAATAAATAAACTGCTTTCTTAGAAGGGCATTTCGGCAAGGTAAGTAATTTGAACGACTAATAAATGCAACCCTTAGGAAAAAAGTTTAACCTTGTGTTTCTATTGCTGTGTTCTCAGTATCTAGAGTCAGTATCAAAAATGCAGATATATACGCTCATTCATGACAATACATACACAGCAGATACCAGGATAAACGAACTATTCAGTACTTAACCAAGTTCATCAGAGCACAGGGTGATAACCACTCCAGAATGTTGACACAGAAACTGAAGGGCCTCTCAAGCTCCAATCATATGCAGATAGGATGAGGCCCTGTGCGGTTACTCATTCAGAACACGAGTGGAAGATTAACCTACCCTCCCTTCTCACCAAACAAATTCTGACAAAGCGGCAAGCAGTCTCTTCAGAGAATGGTCACCATCCTGTCAGTTCCAGAAGCCGCCACTTCAGTCGGGACCACATCTTCAGGTTTTCATGCTCTCACTACCGCCCGGCATCACTCCCCCCATCCCTCCTTACTCTTCCTGGACGGAATCACACTCTAGATTAAGCCTCTCTTGTTGCCTTGTCGGGCATTACCAAGTTCTTGTTTTCTAAATAAAGCTCTCCTAACCCTTACTCACCTGCAGTTCACTGCACTGGGGATCACCCAAATAGCCCATCAGAGCTCTTTATAATTTCTGAAAGAGAGAAAAGGAAGCTTTTAAATACATAGTAGAAAACACCTTTGCTGATGTATCAGTTCTAAAGCATTTGTATCCAGTAGTGACAGTATATGGTCTTTTGGTCCATAGTATTGCAGTAAAATGTAGCACAACCAGCCAGGACCAAAAGTCCTGAGATAAGAGACCAGAGATAAAAGTTGGGTTTATTGTTGCTATTACTTAGCTTAGTGACCTTGGGCAAGTTACTTGACTCCTGCAGGCCTAAATTTCCTCATGTGGAAAATAAAACAGACTAGCTAGAAGTAGCAGAGCACTCACTATACAATAGGAAGAGCACCAGCTCTCCAAGACAGAACACCAGCACCACAACTCACCAGTCTGAGGACATTTGTTAGCTAGTTCACACTGGCCTACATTTCCTCCTCTGCAAAACGGAAATAACAACTACCTTAGGGTTGTTATGAGAATTAAAGGAGAGATAATGAGTTATAAAAAGCCTATAGTAAACATACTATGCAGTTTATCATAAAATTCTACAGATGGTAATTACCACCATTACACCCAGCCCTGAGATTATATGAATTCAATTCCCAAATATTTATTTCCTTAAAATAGCAACAAATCAAAACAGTACCAACCTGACAATGAAATTAACTGTTTCACTAACAATCCAATTAGTTATCTTAAACTGATGGTAGTTTAAGATTATCAATATTACCTAACATTGCAGGAAACAAGAGCAGACTAGGCCCTGTGTAACGTCTGAACTGGTTCAGTGCCTACGCCTTCCCCTTCCCTGACTTCCCCCTCTGCTTTCACTCGTACCAGCGTACACAACTAAGAGGGCTTTCGTACCAGCGTACACAACTAAGAGGGCTTCCAAAAGCCAAATGACGCCAACTGTTTCCTAACGGTCAGCTCGGCAGAAGACAACTAGAGATGGGGGAAGGAAAACAAAGTCTCATTTTTTAAATCTTTTTACTGGACACCTGGGTGGTTCAGCCAGTTAAGCATCTGCCTTTGGCTCAGGTCATGATCCCAGGATCTCCAGTTCCATATTGGGTTCTGTAATCAGCGGGGAGTTTGCTTCTCCCTTTCCCTGCCGCTCCCCCAACTTGTGCTCTCTTTCTCTTCCTCCCCTTGCTCTCTCTCAAACAAATAAAATCTTTAAAAATATTAAATAAAGCAGGCGCCTGGGTGGCTCAGTGGGTTAAAGCCTCTGCCTTCAGTTCAGGTCGTGATCTCAGGGTCCTGGGATGGAGGCCCACATCGGAGCCCGGCGGGAAGCCTGCTTCCTCCTCTCTCTCTGCCTGCTTCTCTGCCTAGTTGTTGTTATCTCTGTCAAATAAATAAATAAAATCTTTAAAATATATATATATTAAATAAATCTTCTTAACTTTATATACTTAAGTACTGTTCAATTTTGTTTACCATAGTATGCCTCAGTTTTTGCATAAAAACAGTTTAAGGGGCACCTGAATGGCTCAGCCAGTTGAGTGTCTACCTTCAGCTCAGGTCAGTATGTCAGAATCCTGAGACTGAACCCAATTTGGACTCCCTGCTCAGCAAGGAGTTTGCTTCCCCCTGTTCCTCTGTGATCTCTCTCATGCTCTCTCTCAAATAAGTAAATAAAATCTTCAAAAATAAAAAAAAACAATTGTTTAAAACTATATTAATTATATATACTGTCTAGTGACCGGAAGTTCGCCTTACAGGAATTTTTTCACGGCAAGGAGAATTTCCACGGAAGAAAGCAAAAAGGCAAATTCAGATGTGCTGAGAACACCTAAAATACAGCACAGAAATAACAAAAATCACAAACATTCACACTTCAGAACAGTTCAGTCAAAAAATATGCCATCCTTTCTTTGAAAATCTAATGATGAATCAAGGGGTTTTTGGTTCAAAAGCAAGATGAATATAGAAACTCTGGTTTGGGGGCGCCTGGGTGGCTCAGTCAATTAAGCATCAGACTTCGAATCAGGTCATGATCCCAGGGTCCTGGGATGGAGCCCCACCGCATCAGGCCTCCTGCTTCCTGCTTCTCTCTCCCCCACTTCCCCTGCTTGTGTTCCCTCTCTGTCTCTGTCTCTCTCTCCCCGTCAAATAAATAAATAAATAAAATGTTTTAAAAAAAGAAAAGAAACTCTGGTTTTACCAGACAATTTCCTGTTCTTAAGAGAAAATGACCCCGTACGATTTACACAAGCAAACAAGTTGGTATGACTATCTGGCAGTATGTTGAAAAACTTTCAATTTGTTTCAGACAACTGATAGCTTTTAAAAATTATATTATATATATTTAGATATTTAATATATGAAATTAGAATTCTTCATGTTACATCTACAGTATCATTTTTCAAAGAGGAATATTAACTCTACTCAATTCAGGATCACTCAAAAGCATTATCTCAGCCACTCCTGAAATGACAAACCACTATGTTTTATTTTGCTTCTAGCCAATGCTACATAAATCCTGACTACACCCATCAATTTAAACGAACTGTTAAGCTGGTGTGGCCACATTCTCCACACATAACATAGTTCTTTCACAGAAAACATTTCAAAATATTACTTAGAAATCAAATTATATTTGAATGTACACTTATCTGAGTTTATGAAGATAACCATAACAATTTGCTTATAATTTCTAAGTAGGTCCTCATCCTATCTCATTTATCAACAAGTTGATATACTTGACCCAAAATCCTCTATGCATTTGAAACAACAGGCAAAGGATGGTATATCTTGTGCTAAGCCAGTATTTGGATCTTAAATATAGTCTGACAATTCTAAGCTAACTTTTATTTAATATTACTACCAAGCCAATCTCTTACACAGGGATAAATATACATGTATAAGATCTGGTCTACTGGGGCGCCTGGGTGGCTCCATCAGTTAAGCTGTCTGCCTTCAGCTCAGGTTATGATCCCAGGGTCCTGGGATGGAGGCCCACATCAGGCTCCCTGCTCAATGGGGAGCCTGCTTCTCTCTCTCCCTCTGTCCCTCCTCCTATTTGTGCTCTCTTGCTCTCTATGTCAAATAATAAAATAAAATCTTAAAAAAAAAAATCTGGTCTACTTATTTGTAGATCCCTCTGCAATATTCTTAGCCTTTCATGAATATGCTGTACATTTTTAAACTACACAAGGCCCTCTGCAAGTAGAAATGATATGTCCTATTGTTTTGGCACCACTCCCCCACCCAGTAAAAAACTGGACAATCCATAAATGTGCACAGACTTTACAATGTGGACTAAATATCTTTGATGTTAGAAAATGAAAAATCTTCATAACAGTGGCAAAAATCAGTTTGCCACCTGATGGAGAGGTACTTCTTGACCCCCCAAGACTACAGCGTTACCTAAAAATAGTGTCCTAGCTTCTCAGCCAAAAGGATAGACTAAAAAAGCTATGTCTTTATTCAGCTACAAGACACTGTCTTGGACTTAATTCCAACCTTTAATACTATGGTATTTCCTATTTTAGAACACTCTGTGTACAAACTTGTTTGATAACCAACCACTAACTTTGTTTTGAAGTGACTACTAATGCTTCACATGTCTGCATGTATGAAAATTGTGGAAAATGTCTTGACAAAATTCAATCCAAACAACACTAGCCACAAGAGATTACTAAATATACAATTCCTAATTGATTCCTAAATATACAATTTTTTAAGTTTTGATTTTATTTCGTTAATATTCTCTACATCCAACATGGAGCTCAAACTCACAACCCAGAGATCAAGAATCTCATGCTCTTCCATCTGAGCCAGGCAGATACCCCCAAATATTTCATTTTTAAACTACAAATAAACATCTCCATAGGCTAAGAAGGAGATCACTGGTTCCTTTCCACAAAGTAATCTGTAAATTTAAATAAATAAAAAGAAAAGCTTCTGATTGAAGATCTATGCCTCTGAAATAAATAAATAGATAGGTAAATTTTATTTTTTTTTAAGATTTTATTTATTTATTTGACACAGAGAGATCACAAGTAGGCAGAGAGAGGAGGAAGCAGGCTCCCTGCTGAGAAGAGAGCCCCATGTGAGCCTCGATCCCAGGACCCTAAGATCATGACCTGAGCCGAAAGCAGAGGCTTTAACCCACTGAGCCACCCAGGCACCCTAGAAAGGTAAATTTTAAAACCCACATTTTCTCTGCCAAGAACAAAAATAAATATAATACACACAAGCACTAAGTTTCAAACATAAGCAAATGTAACATATGCACTTACAAAAGGATCTTGATTTACGTCCACCTTCCTCTCCCAAGTTTTGTTTTGTTTTTGTTTTTTGTTTTTTTGTAAGGCAAAATGTCAATAGAATGCCTCAATCTGGAAAAAAAAATAAAGCACAGCTCATTCCTCTTAATCAGATGTTCTGATATACAGGAAAAGTTTGCAAGAAAATTTCAAAATCCAAGGGCTACCCTTATCTGTTGGGGAAACACACACACACAAATCTGCAGTGGACCTAATAACTTTACATTTTCTCGGTACCACCATCATATTTTTTAAAGTTGAGAAAATTGCTTGTGAAAAATGTAAAATTAGCAAACTTCTCTCCTCCTCCCCATTATAGAATACTAACTGTTCACTAACACTTTATTAATAATGTCCTTCAAATCTAAAGCATTAGAAGTTAAATTAAAGCAGCATTTCCAATTCACACACCACGTGACCAGAAAATAATGGCAAACCAATCTTACCCCTAATAAACTAAACAAAACTGAACACTGTTGTTTTTATTTCAAAATAACTATGGGAGAGACAAACACGATTCCATTTTTTCAGAAAATAAAAAGAATGATGCCTATAATCAATCTTTCCAAAGGAAGGGGTGTTCTTAACAAGAGTCCCAGTAACTCAGACACACAAAATCCACATAAACAATCACTAACACTCAGTGTTAAGTATGTGATAGGCACCAATACACATATGAAATTAAGACATCCCATTAAAGTTACACAAAGAAATTTACATATAATTACCCCTGGTGAAGATACTGATCAAGGATTGCTGCAAGTAACATTTGGCTCTGGATAAGCTCCACTAGGGTTCAGGACCATTGCAACAACTTAAAAGTTTGGTACACTTGACACATTTTTCCTTTCTAAACCTGGCTCTGCCTACAGACCCATTTGACTGAGATATTTGGAAAATAAAGATGGTCCCATCAAATCACTTAGTTTCAGTCTCACCCTTATACACTGCTGAAAATATAGGGGAAAAGGTAAATCTTAACTGCAGTCTCACCTTACACATCTCACCAGCACTGTAGTTCTTTAGTGATCAATTACTTCATCCAATTCCTGAGGCAAACAGAAAAGTAAGATGTGTCTGTACAACACCAATAACAGACAATCAGTAGCAAATACTTCATCAGCCCCAAGTGAGAGGGTTTCTAAATTTCAAATGGAAAAAGTTACCAAAATGGTACAGCATGCAGTTCTGTAAATGACTGCGTTCAAATAAAAACATTTCCTTTCTGGGTGATGGAAGAATAGACTATAAAATGCTCTTAAGATCCAAAACGTAAAAAAGCTATCGCTTTTAGCACTGATGGATCTTACTTTCAAAAAACAAGAAAAGAAAGGAAGGACAAGAAACCTCATTAATGTAAGTTTAAGAGAGGGCAAAATTAAGAACAAACTAGCCAGGACAACTCCTAGCCCCACCCCTCAGCCCCCCCACCCACACCCACACCCGACAACCACTGTCTCTAGAGTTATACACATTATATGAACGATTTGCCTGAAAAGTCTAAGCTGTGAGGGAGAAGCAATAACAATTTTGAGTTTCAAACAAAACCTGAGGATCTCAATCCAAGAAGAACCCTAAGACCTTGGCTTCCAGCCTTGTTGGAAGGATCCTCACCGAAGGAGGGTGCGGAAAGCTCAAATAATTTGGGGGTAGAAGAACCAAAGTTCCCTAAATAAAACTGCAGTCCCTTAGCCCTAGAGAAGGGGAGTCTTAAAAGATTATCTCCCAGAAAAAGACAGTCTGTTTTTATTTTTGTTGATGTGCTTGTGGACCAATGAGAATTTCCGAGGAGGGGGCGGAGAAAAGGGGGGAAAAAGTGAAGCTCAGGCAACACACCCCGCCTGGCGAGAGAGGGGGCGCACCCCTGACCCACTTTTGCCGACGCCCACCCTCAGCCACGGCCCCACCGCCGCAAGTCCGAGCCCTGAGGGGGCGATCAAGCGGGGCGTGGGAGGCCCGCACCCTCCCCACCCCCAGCCGCGACCCTGAGGAGGGGAGAGTGCAAGGCGGCTCGATCCCCCCCACCGGAGTGCCCGTGGCTGGAGAAACCTCCCGCGGACTCGCGGCGGGGGTCTGCAAACCCCCTCCACCACCTGGGGCCCGGGCGCCGCGGCCCCCAGCGGAGGGGAAGGGGACCGTGGAGGGGAAGAAGCTGTAAACAGCCCCAGCGTCCGGGCCTCGCCTCGAAGAGCCCCGCTTCCCAGGCCCCGCCGCGGGCCGCCTGGGTCCCCAGTTCGTCCGAAGGCCGCCCCTCCCAGGGCCCCGGGGACCGGAGGGGAGTCAGGTCTCCTCCCCAGAGGGCTCCGGCAGCTCGCGGAGCGGTCCCAGCAGCAGAGAAGGGGGAAGTCAGGACTTACCTGTCATTACTTTCTACGCCATCTTGGATCCACTTGTCAACGTCCCCACAAAGCATTATGGGTAAGAAAGAGCCTTTAAAGTGACTCCCCCCCTCGGCCCCCGACTCCCGCCTCCGGCCGCCGGCGCCGCCCCTCCGGCCGCACCTCCCGCCCGGAAAGTTGCCCCGGCAGGCTCGCCGACCCGGGCGCCTGCAGCCCGGCCCCCTCCCCACCTCCGGGCTGTTTGCATTTAAAATTCACCCCCCATTTAAAAAATGTGGCTTTGGGTTTTCCTCTTGGCTCTCGCCCCTGGGTTCCCTTCCCCCCACCCCTCCCCTCCACGCCTGTTCCCTTTGCCCCGCCGCCCTCCTGCCCTGGCAGACACCCCATGTCTGCATTTAATCAGCCCGAGGTTTCCCTACTGCTGGCAGCAGAGAGCTGCTCATTGATTTATTTATGCGCATTTATGCGTCTGTTATTGCTCTAGATCATCGGTGCCCGGCGGCGGGCTTCTGCGGCGGGCTCCCTGCCCCGGGGCAAACGGGGGTCGCCTGCAGGGCGGGGGAGCCCGACAGTACCGCAGACTCGTCGGCGCTCTGACTCCCGCATCCACGGGCGGAAACGTGTCTCTCTCCTGGCAAAGCATTCCGGGGCCGTCGGGCTCCAGGACCTGGGCGGACATTGCCCGCAACTCAACCCGCGTCAACTCGCGTTTGTGGGTTGAGGAAAGAAGTTAAAAAGCTAATGCAAGTTTTACCCATTTGATCTCCCTCCTGTTGGCTCCTCCTCTCCGCCGGTAACGTGATCCGCGACCCTCTAGGTGGGGACCCCTCCCCTAGGAATGTGGCTTTGGGCACTGCCGGGTCCACCCTTTCGCATTCCGGGCAGAACGCAGACTGTGACTTCCCGGGGCAGGTAACTCGTGGGCTAAGGCTGCTGGATCCGACCCGGACGGGGAGGCGTGCCAGGGCTCTGGGACAGTCGGCGAGAGGAGAGGGTACGGGCCTGGGAAGAGGGTGCGCCCACCTGGGTCCACCTGCCGGATCCCAGCCGGGAGGCGAGCTCTAAGGGCTGGGCAAGGGGAGGATTACCCGCGCCACTCCAGCCTGGGAGTTGTGGGGGGACGCCCGAAGTCTCCTCTCTGCGACCGGGTGCCCTTTAAGTAGAGGGCGCAGAGACATAGGGCGAGCAACTCCGCAGCCCACATACACCGCCCGGGCCTCTGCTCGCTCCCTCTGCTTCCTCCTGCCGGCTCAATGCAAGGTGCGGAGCTCTCGGCGATACCCGCCGCGGCCTTTTGGGTTGCGCGGGACCAGCACAGGACTCGCCCGCATCCTCGCGCAGTGGTCCCCTGTCCCCTGGAACCGTTTGGTCATTCCCCCGCTCTCTCCCTTCCCAGGGACTCTGGCTCTCTGCTTTGCAGACTTGGGGAGACTTCTTTGGTTGCTTTTTTTTTTTT
>PITA01023740.1:0-27562 GCA_004023965.1 Spilogale gracilis
AAAAAAAAAAAAAAAAAAAAAAAAAAAAAAAAAAAAAAAAAGAAAACAATATGGAAGTTCTTTAAAAAATTCAAAGTAGAACTACCATATGATCCAACAATTCTACTTCTGAGTTATTTATCTAAAGAAAATAGAAAAACAAATTTGAAAAGATATGCACTTCCATATTCACAGCGGCATTATTTACTATGGCTAAGATATGGAAAGAACCTAAGTGTCCATCAATGGGTGCATAAATAAATAAGATATAGATATAGATATGTGTGTGTACATACCTGTGCCTATATGTATGCATATATATGTATATATACAGACATTCAAACAAAAAATATTCTGCTATAAAAAAAAGAATAAAATTTTGCCATTTACAACAACATGGATAAATCTCAATGGCATTATGTTAAGTAAAATAAGTCAGACAAAGGCAAATATCATATTATCTCTTTTATAAGCAGAATCTTAAAAACAAACAAACAGAACAAGCTCATAGATACAGAGAGCAGATTGACGTTTGCCAAAAGTGGAGGTAAGGTGTATAAAAAAATGAGTGAAGAGGATCAAAGTTTAAAAAAAACTGGAGGGATCAAACCCACAACTAATCAGGGCTAAACTAGAGTAGACCGGCAGTGGGACAGTATTTTCTGATGATGCATTTTATGAAAATGCATCCAATTAAACACAAGTTGGTAAAACTTGATTTTTGTTAAATATATGCTTTCTACAGTAATTAATAAGGCATGTTTCTCAGAAAGTTCTAATTAGTGGTCAGTGATAGAGTTTCATGGAAACAGTCAACTCTGTCTCAGCAGTAATAGATCTCCATTCATTTGGATCTCTCTAATCTTGGCTGTTTTAGTATCTTGGCTGTATTTACAAAGTGAGGCTAAGTCCCCATCTTAAGAATTTTTTCAGTTTAGGCAATTTTTAACTGATAAAATGATAAAGCATGGAAAGAATGGTTTGAGAAGCAAAACTGGGAAAAATGTAAATACCCTATAGCCTCAACCTTCTTAATATATACCAATAACTCTTTCTCATTTGTACCTAAAAATTGCTGTTGCTTATAGGGAGAACTAATGTATTTACTTCAATCCATTCATAATAGCTATAGTTAACTTTTTTTTTTTTTTTTGACAGAGAGAGATCACAAGCAGGCAGAAAGGCAGGCAGAGAGAGAGGAGGAAGCAGGCAGAGAGTCCGATGTGTGCCTCCATCCCAGGACCCTGAGATCATGACCTGAGCGGAAGGCAGAGGCTTTAACCAACTGAGCCACCCAGGCGCCCTAGTTCACATTTCTTAAACACTTTAACATTAACCCAATTTTTAAAGATATATTATCTGTGGTAATCTTCAGAACAGCAAAAGTAAGCAGGTAAATATTTGTATGGATAGATAGGAAACTGGAGCTCACAGAGGTTACAGAACTACTCAGTAACAAAACCAGTACGTGGGCAACAAGCATAAAGTATGGAACATCATCTTAACATTCACCCAAATTTTGATTAGAAAATTGTTATGAGCCAAACACTGTGCTGGAAACAGAGGTTAAAAAGAAATGAATATAATGAATAAGTCATCATCATCTCTTCACACAAGTAACGTGTTCTTAGCCCTGGACTCTTGTTTACTTCTTGTATACAAGCCCTGGATTCTTGCTGTGTATATATATATGTACACATACATGTATATATTTTTTTCATATGCACATACATACATACATACATACAGAGAGAGAGAGAGAGAGAGATACTAGTCTCCAGGTTGAGGTAACATAACCAAATCCCAAGCACAAAGAGAGAAATTAGAAATCCCAGAACAATTACAACTACTTATAAATTTAATTCAGTTGCACGTAACTGTTTTTCTTCTTCCATCTCCTTCTTGTACCCTTCCCTTCTTCAATATTTTCTTTTAAAATATTTATAGAGCAGTGCCAATTCCTCTATAGGTTGAAAATCAAACTTATGTTGAAAAACAAAATTTCCATCTATGAGAAGTTTTCAGTTTGGAGACAAAACATGCAATCAAATCAACAACAGTCATAAAATATAATTGTTCTGAGATATTTAAGTACAGGATTCTGTGGTAGCATAAATAGGGTGAGTTACTGCAGGAGGTGATCCTCAAGGGTATTTGAAAATTGAGCAGGAGTATTCCATGGGGAGAAGAGAGCTCCTGCAGATAGAGTAGAAAAGACAAAGAGCTCTCTGAGTGGTTGGGAACGACGGATTCCTGTTAATGAGTGGTAGGAAGATGGAGGGTAGAAAGGTAAACATGAGCAAAATACTGAATTGCCTCACTTCTTGTTCTGGGAAAACAAGAATAACAAAATGTAAAGTTCCAGGGCCTTCTACAACACTAATATTAGCTTAATTAACCAGAGGTGAGTTGATGGGTCAATGCAATTTAACAGCTTCACTTAATTGTAACTTTTCATACATGGTCTCAGAGTACAGAAACCAAGTATAGCTTGGATGAAAAACCTATCACAGGCAGTCTTGGAAGAGATATCTTAGCTATGCTAGCACTTCTTTAAAACTTGAAACCAAAACCAAATGGGGTATTATTTTCCTGTGCCGACTTACAAGTCTACACAAATTTCCTTGAATATTTGAGGAAGGGATGGCAAAGCCTACTTCAGTCCCTAAGCTCACAGGTTAGTCAGGTACTGTCTCATGACTGGAAATGGATAATAGGGCAATTGTTTGGCTGTGAAACTCTGAATTTTGAATTTTTTCAAGTGCAGTTAGAATGTTGTCACTTTGGAGCTGCTCCTAATTCTGCACAGTGGCCCATATGATTCAGGACCACAGAAGGGTAGTTGATGGATGGTCAAGTTCACTTCCTTTGGTCAGCATTGGTTGCTAAACTATCCCTTAACACCCACACATCTCATCAAGCTGCCTGTAAGCTCCATCGTTTCTCCTCTTTGTTTCTCATGAATCTGTTTTTGTTTTTATTTTGGATACTACGGCTGGTTATGAGAGAAGGCAGATCCCTTTTATTAGATATAAAGCCAATTCTTTGCCTTCTAATGAGACCCTCTTGATTATAGTACCTAGAACTTGTTGAATAACGTCATACATTGCCTTATAATTTTTACACATTTGTGCATTAATTTGATAAGCATCAGGATGACCTTTCTCCCAGTGTCTCTTCCACCCCATAGCACCAGACTAATATTGCCATCCATTGTTTATTGCCAGTCTCTATCAATTTCTTATTTAGACATAAACATCTCATTAAGATCTAAGATTCTAAGTTGCTGTTAGCTAGTCATCTTTTTTCAGATTATTAGTTAATAAGATCTCATACAGTACAGTGTAGCCCAGGATCAAAACTGAAGGGCTGGAACATTCGATCTGGGGAAAAAATGAAGTCACTGGGTTCTTCTGCAACCCTAAGAAAGCCTATCTGAACTGAGTATGATACTGAATAAAGGCAAATACTTGGGAACTTAAAGAGTTTATGTTTTGGGGTATGGGGGGACTTGGAGTTTAGGTGGGGTAAAGGGGGATGGTGAGAGAATAAAGAGGTAGGAGAAGATAAATACTAATCACAAAATCTGCATGAGGATGATCATTCCTTCAGTCCCTGAACTTCTCACCCCTACTTTCCAGCAGAAATGAATCTGAGGCTCTCGCCTTCCTTACCAAAAATCATTAAACCTTTCTTCCCTTGTCCTCAGTTTTTGTGTGTGCCCTTCTCTATTCCAATGTCCAGGAAGCACTGACATATGTGAAAGAGATTTCAAAATAAATGTCAGATCATTCAAAATATAAAATCTCTAAGTAGATAATACAATTCTAGGTGATAATCTTGCCCCAGAATATGCAACAGTCTATGTGGGTGAGAATAAAATATGCCAATGTATGCAATCTCTATTCATGTACTTACACAGACCTAACAAGCATTTACACCTGCCAATGGAGATTTAAGAAGAGCTGAAAGAATGTGTAGCTTTTACCATCCTGCATACTCTCCTACCCGAGTTTTGAAGTAATAGGTCAATCTTGCAATACCACGCCAAGAGAGAAGCCACAAGCAGATTTTCCTTTGTGCTGCTCAACTTTTCCAGAAATGGGCAGTTTTCTTAACCACCTGAGAATGAAGCTCAAGCCAGATGCAGACAGGGGCCAGCAAGAACCTAGGAACACCATTGTAGGCTGCTGGATTCACAGACTCCAAATCTGCAAAGGAAAGCAGTGCTAGTCCATCCAGCTGCGCTGACAACAATGTTAACAAAATTCCCTTATACAGTGGTTTTGCTGAGGTCAGGCGATTACCTCACTAGGCCCTGCTTGGGAAATTGCAGCCATCAGGAAAATGTGGAGTGACTATAAGCTCATCAGCTGGATAGCTTGGAGAAAGCTGTCGGTTGAAAGATGTTTTCAACATATCAGCGGTATGATGCCCAGACAGCAGACTGCATAACAACTAATGCAGCAAATAGATTGATTTTTCTGCCCCCCAGAAGAAAATGTTGGACACAAGGAGGTGACCCAGTGCTTGAACAGACTTTCTGCATGAGGATCCTGCTGGACTTAACCACACCTGAGTGCCAAACAGAAGGCAAAGTCCAAAGTGCCAGGGAGTCTCATTTTTAACCAGAAATCAGAGATTAAGCCCAAAATATAAGAATATATTTTTCATATGGAGGACAGTAGGAGAAGGAAAAGAAATGGGAAGTGGGGTAAATTGGGGAGGGAGATGAAACATGAGAAACTTTGGACACAGAAACAAACTGAGGGTCTTGGAAGGGAGGAGGTGGGGGGATGGGTGAGCCTGGTGGTGGGTATTGAGGGCACGTATTACATGGAGCACTGGATGTGGGGCATAAACAATGAATCTTGGAACACTGAAAAAATAAAATAATATAATACAAATATATTTTTTTCAACAAGTACACTTAAAGAAATCAATCATCTGATATCTTTAGGAATATATATAAAATATATCACCTTAAAAAAATGCCTGGGGTGCCTGGGTGGCTCAGTTGGTTAAGCAGCTGCCTTCGGCTCAGGTCATGATCCTGGAGACCCAGGATTGAGCCCCACATCGGGCATCCTGCTCAGTGGGAAACCTGCTTCTCTCTCTCTCAGTCCCTCTGCTTGTGTTCCCTCTCTAGCTGTGTTTCTCTCTGTCAAATAAATAAAATTAAAAAAAAAAAAAATGCCTGTTACATGTCTTTGTAAAGTATGTTTATCTCGACTGTCTATTTTTTTCTTTTTCTCTTAATTTTCTGATATCTCCTTATTTTGCTTTTTTCAGATGAGAACTTAATAACATCAAATCTCAAATAATGACATCTTTAATTCCTTTCAAAGCTATTTTTTATTGCATAGTTTTTTATGCAAGTTATGGTGCAGCACAGTTGATAGAATTCTAAGAAATTAATTAATCAAATTAATTAAACTGCCAGATGCTTAAATATAAAATACTATAAATTAGATATTGTTTTTGACAGCCACCAAAATAGAGTATAATGATCAAACGAAAAATGTTAGTGAATTTTCTTCCCTACCTTGTTTTCCTGTTCTTGAATTTTTGGTGTATAGCTTTAGATTTACTTGGGCCAGAAATAAATTATTGGATTCAATTATGGAAAAAGTCATTTTCAGCCAAGAAGCCTTTCTGGTGGTAACATGCCAGCTGTATGTCTCTTGGTTGAGGTGATGAAAACTGACTCAGCAGTTCTCAAAGACACTTAGAATCATGTGTTTTAAAGCTATAATTAATTTCAAGACTTTTTCTAGTTCAGTGTGTTACCTTACACAAGTTAAAATAATATTTTTGTTTTATTACACCTCAGGTTCAGAAAGTTTAGATAAGCTCCTGGAAGTTGTAAAACTATTCTAGAGAGACCTAGAATCCAGACTTCTGCTTCATAATACAGTATCTTTTTGGTATTTCAATATAACAAATAGGTATCATATATGTTACCACCCTCTTTATCCATGTGCATGGCAATCACTGTTAATCAGTGATGGTCCGCTTCCTGCTGAGCACAGAAGCAGCCCCAGAAAACATCCTGTCTCATCAAAACAGCCAAGCAATCCACTCTGGAGAAGGGATAAAGGCTGTGTTGAACCAGGCTCCTTTAAAGGGCATTCTGGAGGGGCTCAGATTCAAGCCTTGTGACAGGAAATGTCTTCTAACTAAGTCAAAAAAGTCAGTTAACTTCATAAATTATAACAAATGTTCCACAGTAAATGTAAGATGGTAATAGTCAGGGAACCTGTTTATAGGGGTAAGGATGGGAAGGCAGTATAAAAGAACTCTCTGTACTTTCTGGTCAATATTTTGGCAAATTTAAAACTGCTCTAAAAAACAAAGTCTATTTTTTTTTAAATCTGTAGATTGACCTATTCCTATTTTGATCCATGTGAAACCATCACATGGTACATTTGCACATGGCCATTTCTAGGCACCATAAATGCAACAGGGATGGAGAAATCAATCATAACTCACATTATCTGATGAGTGTATTTTGAGGATGTGTTTCAAACAAAAAACCTACATACACATCTTTCAAATTAAACTGCCTTTGTTGCGTATCCATGGTGCAAGTATTTTTTTTCTTGATGATGGAGTGATGGAGTAATTACCAAAGCATAATAGTTGCTGTCAAATTTTATTTTTTTTTTCTTGCAAATTAGCAGGTTCAGGCTGTGGATTATGGAAGACAGTATACTTCAAGTATATGTACTATGATTCAAGGCTAGATAGGTCCCATAGGAAAGGTTTAAGAAAGTGATGTTGTTTAGCTTGGCAAAGAGGAGACTAAAGGGTGCTCTGAGAATTATGTTTGAAATATGATGATCTATTAAATGGAGGACGGGAACCAGCTGTTCTTCATCTCCAGCAAGGAAAGAATAGGGAATTGACTCCATGAAAGGTGTGGGTTTGGGTATAGTAGTTCTTCCCTAATTAACTCCATTCCTTCTCTAAACATTATTTTACCCTTCTTTCATCAGAGACTTGGGTTTTAGCATATAGCATGAAATTCTATACATATTAGTAGTCTTACTTTGTAATCTTCCCAAGATGTTTTAGGTTTTATCTGCCAGAAAGCACGTTATCTGCTATAAGCTAAACTTAATGCTAAACTTAGTAGATAGTGTTTCTTCCCAACTCTTCAGTAAGCCACCCAATGGCACGAACCATTTCCTTAAGAAACAGGTTAATAAGTGCTACTGGTATACTGAAACTTTCTGAATATGAAAACAAACCTAAACTTACTCAAACCCTCCATGGTGAGAGCAAAGAACTATCATAAGTATGTCGTCACAATTAATTACGCCACCATACCCATTGCATATATGCCCCATAAAGGGCTCTTATTCATTTCCTAGGTCTTAACATATCACCACATTTATCAGCCATGTACTATATTCTACCTCATAGCAAGTAGTTCCTCAGGACACTAGAGACACCTTGGACATTACATCACATCTTTGTACACCATTAATTGTATCCAGATCACATCATTGAGTAAATATACAGCAAACATGTTATGCATAATATAATGATAAAATATAAAATATAGATACCAAAAAAGCTCTGATGCTTCTTCTTCAACAGATTACCCTTCAGAGGGGAATGAAGAAATTTAGGTATACATATCTCAGTTTGAGGCAGAAGCTGAGTAGACACTGAGAGTTTTCTGAAAATATAATTCACTTTTGGAAACAAAGTGGGAATCACTGATTACATCATTAGGACCAGAGTGAGGCCTTTAAAAATAAAGGACTCAAAGTTCCTCTCCCAAAGGCAAGTCAGGAGACAAGGACTTTGGTAATCATAGAACTCAGGAATTACATCCTACTACGGCAGAAGCCCATCTCCACACAACTTTCAAGAAAAGAAAAGTGGGCATGATTCTAAGAGCTTTTGAAGTTAAGACGAGTTTATCCTTCTATGTATTTCTCATTTTTGTTCCTAGGTCTATCTTCCTATAACCAATAAAACCTACAATGCGAAAATAATTTGTGTGCTTGAATTTAGAAGCCATAAGAAAGCAAAACCAAAGAAAATGTGTCTATAGCCAACATCAGGCCTAGAAGAAAGAAAACCATGGGAGAGAGGGGGATGAATGTAGAAACCTAGAAAGAATAAAAGTTGTCTGAGTGCCATGCCTTTCATGAATAGAGGATGTCAGAGTGAGTCTGAGGTGCCTGACTCTGTGCTGAGAAGTGGAAAGCCCCATGTGGAGCTGACAGAGGTACACAGGAAAATGCGGGTAGTCTAAGATTGGGAGAGAGTTATAATTTAAGTGTAAACAAAATACTATATAATATTAAGAAGTGGAGGAATCTTGGGAGAAACCTTATGAGAAGTGGCTTTTGACCAAATGTAGAGAAAAAAAATTTGGCAAATAGATGTAGGGAGTGGACAATTTTAGGAAAATTCTAGAATGTTTTACTCATTCCACAAGTACCAGTTAAGGCTTTGTGTAGTAGGAAATCAGGCTCAAATGTTAGCTTTTTAAAATTTCAGCCTTGTAACTGCTTTCTGGCCCTAACTGAAAATGCCCGAATAAATTAGGACTAAAGAACTGATGTAAATGGTGGTAGATCATTTGTACACCAGACAAATTGAGAATATAACACCTGTGTTACTGCTTGAGAATAGTCTAGACCTAAGCTAGCAAAGTGGTGGATAGATGAATTTTCTAAGATTCCAGATTTGGGAATCCATCTGTCCTAAAATGGGTCCTTGTCCACCGTCCTTTTGTGATGGCACAAGCAGAGAGGGTCCGTATGAATAAGCCTACCATGAAACAACCAATAAGAACAGGCAGGAGATGTGGTCAGACAATTCAATCACTTTTAAAATATATCAGTTTTTTTTCCATGGCACTGAACTGACTAACTTGTCTGAAAACTAGTTGATTTCTTTACTACTTTGCCTTTTCTCTTTATCATTTCAGAGCAGTATAGAAGGATATTTAACTAACTGTTATATGTATGTAATTGGCCACTGAGTACTTTTTAAATCCGATTCTTATCAAGAAAGTTTACATACATGCTCACATGCATACATGAGTTCTGCATTCAGAGTCACAGAACTGAACTAACTTTTACGTGATTTCTGATCTTTGAACCATCTTCTTCCCAAAATTGCAAAAATTTTGGACAGCATATTGATCATTCTCTTGATATGAGCATAGGTTTTTAGAAACTCTAAATCTTGTTCTAAGTATCCACCTTGGCTAAAGCATTTGATTTGGGAAGTTTTGATGTGGGAAACAAAGGCAGAAGAAAACATAGATAAAATCAAATGTCCTTATAACCTGCAGCCCATTGACAAGTACTTGAGGCAGGAGAGTGTAACTTTCTTCCAGAAAGCTCCTAACTATCTTAATGTTAATGCCTTGCGAGAGGGAAAAACAACCTTGGCTTGACAATAGCAAGGCCTCTGGTATCCTGTGAGTCTTCTTTAGCATAGGAAAATCCTTTTGGAATTGCCCTTATCTTTACTTCCCCCACCCCCAAATTATAGAATCAGTTGCTCCTCACAGCCCTGGGGCAGCAACTCTTTCTGCCCTCGGGTCCTATCCCTGCGCTTTAATAAAAGCATGTTTTGCACCAAAAACATCTCAAGAATTCTTTCTTGGCCATTGGCTCCAGATGCTACCAACACAAAAACCTCACCAAAACATTCAGAAACTGTTATTCTCAGTTTACATTTCCCATAAAGGAATGAAGATACATTCATTAAATGCAGTTTATTTTATCTATATAAGTTGACTTTTTAAAAAAGATTTATTTATTAATTTTTAGAGAGAGAAAGAAAATGGTGGAGGGGAAGAGGGAGAGAGAGAGTCTCAAATCAGATGCCCACTTGTAACCCAATGTAGGGGTCCATCTCACCACCCTGAGATCACCACCTGACTGGAAACCAAGGGTCAGATGCTCAACTGGTGTTTGATCGACAATGCCACCCAGGCCCCCCTCTATAGGCTGATGTTTGACAGATTAACCTTTCTTACCCTCAACGTCAGGTTTTTTTTGGTGTGTGACTGACTTTTTTTGGTGTGTGACTGATTTTAGGATGTGAGTCAATAGCTGAGTTTAAGTGCATTCCAGTCTCCCCTTCCAGCTCCCCCAGTGTCCTTGAGCAGGATCTTGTTAGCACCTGAAAAGTTTGGCACACACTAAGGCAATTAGCTTCCTTTCACACCTAAATTTACCTCCACACCATGCAAACTTGCAGCTGTTCTCTTGCATTTGTTACTCAAATGATCTCCCTGGTAAATAGTGAATCATGAGGCTTAAGCAACATAACCTTCTTAGCCTCCTAGGGACCTGGCTCTATCCCTTTAAACTATTTCTTTCACTACTTTTACTTGGGGGGTCATTTTCCACATTTAGCATTGAAAACTTTGAACATTTTCCATAGTGCTTTTCAGTGTAATAATAGTGGAAAACAAATGAACACCTTTAAATTGTTTGCTTCTAAATGTTAGATTTTCCATTAACTTTTAACTGGTGATTAGCAAGTATTTATTTCATCAAATACTTATTTATTTAATAGTCAAAGCATTAAATACTGTGTACAAAATAGTATATTTTTTATTATGGTGAATAAAAAGTAATTGAAACCTTATTTTTTGCCTGTTAGATGCATCGGTATATACAAACTATGACTATACACAATATAAATAGAACAATAGCTTTTATTGTGATGCTTGATAAGTTTTATGGAGTTCTCAAGTGTATCTTAAAAGTTCTAAATTAGATAATATTTCTAAGGAATGAACCATCAACTTTGGTCAAGAAGAAACAAAAGTAGAAAGATCTGGTCCAGACCTTGAATATGAGGGCATTTGCTCATTCTTTTGAGGTTCAAATTCAGCATTCTTTGGTCAGGTGCCTACATACCATGAGTGAAACGTGGAGAAGTGGCTCATTCTAAACAGAAGGTTGGTTTGAGTGAATTCACTGAGGTGGAACTCTAGACTGGTATAATGGTAAGAGAATTAGACATGATAGCAAGCACCAACTAATAGTCAATATAAGGAAGGCTTTCCTGCTGGTAAATGGTCAAGCATGATATAAAGTATAAGAGTCAGAGCATTTTTAAGGTTTAATAACATACGAGGAAACCAAAATTAGAATCCTGGGCTATCCAAGAAAGGTGTGAGGGCCCTTCAATGTCTGAGAAGGGAGTCACAGGGTATAGGCCTTCCATGGGATCTGAACAAGAAGAGAAAGTCACAGAATCAGTGACTGAATGCTACTCTTTCTGAGAAGTTACTGCCTAAACTCTGTCAAAAGTTTTTGATTCTATCCCTGAAGGTCTTGAAGACTGCTGACCTAGTGTAGTGTGTCAGAGTCTAAATGGATCCCTCTTTGTACTTTTCCATATTAAGTGAGCAAAGTTAACATAGCCGGTTAAAAAAGATTATAGGTACCGGTGTTGAGGGTATCTAGAGTTCTTAAGTTTATAAAATAGTGTTTTATGTGTTCTCAGAAAAGGGTTGTTACTTTATATCAATCTTTTTCTCCTTTCTTTCTCTTTGTTCCCTCTCTTTCTTCCTCTCCCCTCCTTTTCTTTCTTCTTTTGTTCTTTTCCTCCTTCCTTTCCTCTTTCCTTTCTTTCTTTTTTGTTTCTTTCTTATTTTTCTCATGAAGTATAAATAACTCATGTTTTCATTCCCTTGTTTTAAGGAAACACCTATCTAAAAAGTAGGTTAATATACATGGTAGGAATTTAAAGTTTTTTTAAGACTTGTAATAAAACCACAGCTCCTTTGTAAAGCTGAAAATTATATCAGCATTTCTGTGTCATCCTCAAACTCTCTTCCTACATTTATAGCTGTCCAGAGTATCTTCTATAAAAGGCAAACAGAATAAAACTCTAAGTTTGCAGAATCTAGTCTTAAGTCTGTTCTTTGTGTCATAACATTTTGCATTTGAGATATCATTAGGTTAAAGCTTAAACAAAAAATCCTTATCATCCTCACAGTTCTGAGTTATGGTCCCTTTATCCAGCTTATTGGGGAATTTCTTCATCATAATTAACATCATCACTTTCTCATCTGCAAAGACAGTGTGCAAAAAATTACCACACACTTGGGAGCTTAAAATAACACACACTTATTATCTCAGTCTTTGTGTCTCAGGAGTCTGGCCATGGTTTAGATGGGTCTTTTGCTTTTGTTTCACAAAGTTGCAATCAAGGTATCTTTTGGCCAGATTGCATTATCATCTGGCAGCTCAACTGGGGAAAAATCCATTTCTAAGCTCACTCTGTTGGCAGAATTCATTGCCTTGTGGTTATATAGAACTGAGGGCCCCAACTTCTTGCTAGCTGTCACCTGGAAGCCATCCTTGATTCCCCAGCTCCTGCCATGTGGCCTTCTCCGTAGACAGTGCATAATATAGCAGTGTGCTTCTTTAAGCTAGTAGGAGAGCATAAGCAAGTCCACTAACAAGGCAGAGTATATATAACATAGTAGAGTCATGAGAGTGAGATCCCATCACCTTTCCATATTCATCTGGGTAGAAGAAAGGCAACATGCTGCATCCACATTCAAGGACAGAAGATTATACAAAAGCATGCACACTAGGAGGTGGGGGTCATGAGGTCATCTTAAGGTCTGTCCACCGCAGAGTGGGTATGGCTTAAAGTTCAGAGAGTCTTCAATCTTGGAAAACAAGCAATCAACATGGCTTCATCCATCACAGCCCAGCTGTTCGTCCCATCCATTTCTCAAAGATCCCCAGAGGTAAGAAATATAGTGCTATAAAATAAAGATGATATTGGAGGGCAACCTGTTAGGTGACTGGTGAGTAATGAAGTTGCTGTTCACCTCACCATTATTTGTAGTGTGAGCTTCTGATTTCTAATCCTAGCCATGATTCAGGGTCTATTAATGATGACAGGCCTAATTCCTCTTTAACTTCTTCCCCAACTTTCAAAATGTAGATGATGATATACATCAATCTTAGAAGGACAGTATGAGCTGTAGCATCGAAGGAATTCAGCCCAATTTTGTATAGAAATACTTTTGAGTAAGAATTCAGCAGAAAGCAGCATAAATCTTTAAGGAGCTGGCACAAAACAGTGTTGGGGAGGAGATAGAGTTCTAATTTAATACAGACAAGTGAAGGCTAAGGGGAATTTAATTGCAATCTACAAATACAGTAGAAATCTTTATGAGAAAAAAATTATTTTGTATATTCAAAGAAGTCCAAATTAGATTAAATTAAGGAAATAGGGGATTTTGTTTTGCCAACACATTTTTTTTAAGTTTTTGAAGAGATTCTACAATCTTCTTCTCTAGGTGGACTTTAAAAAAAAAAAAATCTTTACTTATTTATTTACTGAACAGAGAGAAACACAGCGAGAGAGGGAACACAAGCAAGAAAGGGGAATGAGAGAGGGAGAAGCAGGCTTCCCCCCAAGCAGGGAGCCCGATGCGGGGCTCAATCCTGGGTCTCCAGGATCATGACCTGAGCTGAAGGCAGTTGCTTAACCAACTGAGCCACCCAGGCGCCCCTCTAGGTGGGCTTTAAAGCTAAACTTGGCATGTGTTTCAGCATGAATTGGAAATGTCATTGACATTTTTTTGTCATTTCTTGAATCCTGTTTATTAATATACATCACCAAAAGTGTTACTTCCTTCTAAAATAAAGAATTAAGCAATTTTTAGTTCTTCATTCAAGAAAAAAAATGAGGTGAACTGTTAAGAATTTTGATAATACGAGCCATCTATTTTGAAAAATGGCGTCATATGACCCAGGGGAAATGGCTAAACATAGAAGTTAAAGGTACCCTTTGGTACCCAAATTAGATCTGAATTTGTTTTCATCAGTGGAGCATTTGAATCTATGACTATATTTTAATATAAAATAAATGGTGGTAATGAAAAGGCATAAGTTGAGCTAAAAACAATTTAGCAAACACAAATAGAAAGAAAGGAAGAGAGGGAGAAAACAAGCAAACAGGTTATTATGCCAGACTGGTTAGTATGTGATAAGATTGCTAAATGTCAAATAATGCTTAACATCATGACTCTAACAAGGAAGGTCACCATGTCCAATGTCACGGTATATGCATGATTCACTTCAATACTCTTGACAAAACTTCACCAGTTTTTCTGGAATCATTTCATTGGCTAAAATCTCAACTTTTCCTCAGTTAATTTGTTTTAATGTTGCTTGCTGAGAAAGTTCTTATGTTAATCCTTATTCTTTTTTATAGCATTATTGTTTATTCTCTGGAGCAGTACACATATACCCCTTGTGTATGTGAAGATGGCCACCAGGATATTTACTTAATATTCTTGTTTTTTACTCATCATCTGGAATTCTTCAACTGCTTAATTTATTAAGCAGCCTTCATTTCTTTCAGGAGCAACTCCCCAGCCTGACACCTTTATTATAGAGAAGAAATGAGATCATAATGGCCAAAATCCTTTGCTAGATATGGATAGAGTGTTGACTTGCCTATGAATTTAACTTCAAAATCAGTTGCTTAATCAGTTCATCACAAAGACACAGACTGGCTCATAAAACAACAGATGAGTGAGCACCCAATAAAATCAAAGCTGCAAATGGTCATTAAACACTAAAGATATATTGTAGAGTAGAACTTGCTTAGGTAAGAACTTCCTGCCCAGTACCATGCCATGATGATTAATGTGTGCATATGTGAACTTTATGAAAAAGATAATGAATTGATTGTGTTCTTAAATGATGCCATTTTAAACCTGTTTGGCTTCCTCTCCTCCCTCGGGAATCAACTGACCACACTCTGTTAGTTTAAACAAATGAACATTTAATGTTGGCCATTCTGCCTACCAAGTTGGGGGAAAATGAAATCATTTATCAAGGGAAAAATAAAGAAAAATAATGAAATGGCTTTTGGGGAAAAGGTGAAGACCAGTAGTTATTAAGAAAGGGAGGATTCCATAGATACTGATTAAAGATAGAAATAGAGGAAGGGCCTTAGGCTTGCTTTCACTCTGTGGTTTATGCCTATTTTGGTATCAGGGAGCCAATTTTAATTTTTTCATGAGTCTTACCCCTTAAAGACAACTTTCTTTGGCAACTCTAATTTTAATACTACTTCCCGTGAACACATCATCTCCTTCTTGGTGGTCATCCAGTGAACTATGAATTATAACAAAATAATTAGGGAATCTATAAGTGGAAAATGCAATTTGAGGGCCATTTGCAATAATAGATGAAAGGCTACCTTGGTTGTATATCTAACATTTAACATCAATCCATCAGTTGACTAATATTTATTGTACTTAGTACTCTTCTAATAACTAAGGGAACTACAAGAAAATGTAGGTTGTGACCTCCATCCTTGGGAGCTTTTATGAAGCTTTAACAGAAGAGAAAACACATGCCTTATATATATATAATTTTATTAATATTTGTGTATTTAATGTTACTATGTATGTATACTATGTTTAATATACACATATATACATATATACACAAAATGACCTGAGTGTTATGATCATGAAAGTTATAGATTAAGAGAAAGGAGCCATTCATGGTTGGATAAAGTATACTGAAAAGTAGTCTTAAGAGGCTGAGAAAGAAACCAGTCTTGTTTTTTCTGTATGATTTTAATATTTATGTTATTGTTTCTTAAAGCCATCATGAATTACGCACATATAATATATTCATGTATTTATAAACATACTATACACACATACTTGATAAAGAGTAACAAATATTTTCAGCATAAAGATATACAGTCAGATAGAGGTTTCCATTCTAGCATAGCCATACCTACACTCTGAGGATGACAACGAGGACAAGGTGAAGGGATGGGGAAGGGCATATTGAAAGATGAGTGCAACTTGAAGGACTTTTTTGGTGGCAGGTGATGATGTATCACTTTCAGCTGGCAAAAATGTTAGGTATAGAAATTTCCTTGCAAAGTTTTCTGAAGTTTATTGTTTACTGAACTCTCATGTGCCAGTCACACATTTCCTGAGAATAAGGCAGCCTGACTGCCAACTCTAAAGCCAGATTTATGTACTCTAACTATTGGACTTATCCATGGTCTTGCCTTTATGAGCAGTTGGCTATGGGAGGGCAGCAATAAGGTCTGGACTGAGCTGGGAGAAGATGTTTTACTATTTACCACGTGTAGAAAGAACAGAGAAGGTTTCAGTATTGTTCTGAGGGAAACTAGCAATGCACTAGTGAGAAAGCAGTAACATTAACTAAATTAGTAAAGCCACGATAAGCTAGAACTGGGAAAGGATAAAGGACAAACAACAAGAGAAAACTAGCAAAACTGTGTCAAGCACAAGACCAAGACCAAGGGTATCCAAATGCATAAAATAAATCTGACTAGATGATGCTGTAACTCTCTGTCAAAGCTGTCCCAGACTGTACTCCTGTGTTTCCTTTATGAGCAACCTGCTAGTTCTTACAAGGGTGTGGCACATTTTTAGAAGAACTGAAGAAATCCAAATTAATTTTAAAGGATCTGTACTTTTTCTCTGTAAGACAAAAAAAATTAACATCTGCTTGTTTATCTTTTAAGATACTAATCACACTCATGTAAATTGAGCATAAAGACAAGAGAAAATAATACATTAAAATTATGTATTACAACTAAATTTATAATGAGAAAATACTGGAACCATCTTTATGTTCAACAAAAAGGAAAATATCTAAGAAAATGATGATATAGGCCTGTAAGGCAAATCTCAAGATTAACATATTGACCTAGCACCAGACTTTTTAAAAATACACATTTGTTTTCTTCCTTAGACTGTTTCTTAAATGAATAAACACTTAATACATCATGGTGGTTATAAATGAATATTTTTCTCCCATATAAAATTTGAAATTTTGTGTTGGCAGGGGTAATGTCTTACTCATTTCTCTATTCTTATAAGACCAACTCCCTGTCTGATACACTGGACTAAACCAAAGAGTTGAGAATGCAGGAAATGAAAAGTGCTATGTTATAATAGTTGGAATCTTGTTTTTACATCTAAACTTTATTTTTTTATCATATTCTGTTAAAAGCTATCTGGTTATATTTCTTTGCTGGTATCTTTACTTGTGTTTACAGCAGAAGTCAGGAGGTGAAGTTTTCTCCAGCGATATAAATGATCCTTTATTGGTTTTTGGATATGGAAGTCACTCAAAGACTGATCAGTTTTTGTTGCCTGGGAAGACCCATTTGGCTATTATTTTTACAGCTGTGCTTCTGAGATGGAGTGTGAGAGAAGGAGAGGTGATAACCAAATGTACTAGAAATGTTTTCTAATGGGCAGGAAGAGAATTGAAGAATTAAAAAATTGAAGAAAGGCAAAGCTTGCATTTCTAATCTGAGGTGGACACATGAGCAACGCTTACAGATCTGGTGATCCTTTCAGACTTTCCTAGAACCAGTTTGCCAAGCTTATCTCCAGGCCTGTTGCCTGATCCAGCTCTGTCATACCTCCCTGATGCAAGATGGCAGCTCCATAGCCATTGTCATCTCCCAGTGGTCACATCCCTCCTTTTGAGGACTGCCTTGCATATTAATGCAAGATTATTTGTACTTCCTCGGTTTCTACTTCTTTGTTTTTCAAATGACTTGAAAGAAATCCAGAGTTCTATCATTTACTTTTACATCCCAATATGCCTTGGGTATATATTACCAGTACTTATTTCTTTATTCTCCAAGGGAAGAAAATGGGTGTTCCTACACAGAAGGTACAGAGGGAACTCCTACCACAGTGTAGGGTCATATCAGATAATCATTTAATCACTGACTAAATCTAAGACACCGATCAGAGGATTCAAGAACTCTGGGAGAATTTAAAAACCTTTCCAAATTAAGCATTTATTGTTACTTCAATGCTTTCTTGCTACTTAATTTTCCTGAGTCTCATTTTAGGAGAAATTTGCTCCTTTAGCCTTGCACACTTCATCTCAATCAATATGCTCTTCTCCCTAGAGGTCCCAAATTATTCTTTTCAAATGTCTTTTTTATCTACCCTTGGAAACAACACAAGCAAATGGAGTCTGACTTCCAGCTGTCAAATCAAGTGTTGTGGCAAACCCTGTGAGCACGAATCACTCCATCTTGCCTTGTTCAATCTGGGTAATGTGGCAGAGTCCCAAAACCTCCCCTACCACCAACAGAGAGAAAGGAGTAAAAGACAGATTGAATAATTTTCATAAGTTGGAAAATTTGTTTCTTTCTTTTGAGTTGTTCACACATAAACTAGTTCCTAAATATTAACTCCTTGCTTATGTTCCTTGGACTTCTTTGGTAAGTCCGGGTTGAGATTTGGAAACAATATTTTAAGTGGGTTACCTTGTTTTTGTTAAGAATTGAGCTCAAGGAGCACCTGGGTGGCTCAGTTGGTTAAGCCACTGCCTTCGGTTTAGGTCATGATCCCAGAGTCCCGGTATCAAGTCCCACATTGGGCTCCCCGCTCCGTGAGGAGTCTGCTTCTCCCTCTGATCTTCCCCCCTCTCATGCTCTCACTCACTCACTCTCCCTCTCTCTCTCAAATAAATAAGTCAAATCTTTAAAAAAAAAAAAAAAAAAGAATTGAACTTGAACTTCCCTATAATTCCCTGGGAATCCATACCCTGGAAAATGTGATAACAAGGTTTCTCTGATTCTTTAATGGACTGAAACTTCCTGGTTGAGACATGCTAATAAATGTAAGCTATTGATCACATTGTTGAGTATGGTAAAGGTCTGTTTTCAAGGAAGCCTTATTTGGAAATCGTAGGTATCATTATAAATGTGTTACTTATACGTTGGTTTATATGTTACTTCTGTTCAAAACAACATTATTTCCTTTGGGGCCTAATTTCAAGGCAGTTAAATGATTATTTCACTCACACACACACACACACACACACACACGCACACACATGGGTGTTTTTATTTTATAGTTGAACCTAAATAGACCATGTCTCCTGGTTCTGTTTGAGGGTCCAATTTCTTCCCTTTCTTTGTAGCTTCCATAGGATCCTATACTATGCAAGATGCAAAACAAACAAAACCTCTTCATTTTTGCTCTGATGATAATTGTAGAGTGGCAGTGTTGATCTTGTTGGAAGTTTTAAAAATGAAAATGCCTAACCAGGTTCAGAGACTTTGACAAGATATGTTTCATGTGCTTTCTTTAGTACGTTCAAAATTTTTAAAACAAAGCAGTAAAACAAGGACAGCAGCTCTTTATTTCCCATTCTCCACTATCCCAAATCCTCAGACTCCATCAAAGTGCACCTTGAGCTCCACCTCCCACATTGTGTTCCCCACTGGTGCCAATCTTCCAGCTAACTCCATTTCCCCTTTGTAAACGCTCGATGTGCTGACCTATTTAAAAATATAACTCAGGTGCCTGGCGAACCATGATGCCTGCCAGCTCTTCAGATAAAAAGGATCCACTTATTAATCTGCTCTGTCTCCATCTGCCCGCTCAATTGGGATTGACTGCTTGCTGTCCAGACTGATACCAGGGAAATCTGATTGAGGACAAGAATCTCTTTGTACGTTTCCCCCACTGATGCGGCACAACAGGGCTGTTGCAGCCAGGGAGTTAAACTGATGTGACATGATGTCAGATGGCCTGCCATTGTACGTCAGAAATTAAAAAGAAAATATTCTTTCAAACTGGAATTCCTTATGTGATTTTTATGTCCTTGGGCTTTGAGCAGATTGAGTATTGAATTGCTTGACTGGAGCCCATGGATAATTTAATACCTGCAACATTCGTCCCTGGGTGAATTTCAGCCACATTTGACTTGTTCAGCATGGCGTCTCAGTTCTAACCATTTCATGGAACTCTTGTAAATATTGATTGATGAAATCCCAAAGAAATAGTTTTTCTAGCTCTGATTCTGAAATGCTCCAGAAGGAAAGACTTGATCTCTGTTTTCGTCCTTCCTCCTCCATATCTAGTGGTGTAAGAACTAAATAAAAATTGGGGACCTTCTTTTATCCTTTTCAAGTTAAATAGTCAATTCTTACAACTTGAAAAAAAAAGTGATATAATTTTATCCACCAAAGTAGGACTGGATAAAAATAACAAACAAGCAAGAATAGTAAACAAATAAACTCAAACTGTATCAGTGGAACCAAATTTTACTGATTATTTTTTGGGAAGCTTTTGAGTCCCCCAGTATGAGGTATTGGCTACATAAAGTCGACTTTCCAGAAGAATATAAGCATAGAGTATTATATATGGTTCTTAAGCACTAAATGGTTAGCATCTCATGCACGTAGTATTCAGATTTTAGTATGTGGTTCTGCTTTTGTTGAAAAGATCCCGAACTTGCCTTAGGTCGCATCTAGAATCAAAACTCAATGGCTTATAAAATTCCCCAAAATTATTTATTAATAAAAAATTAAGAGAGAAAAGAGACACAAAGTTAAGAGTTAAAGACGTTACAGGAATTCACGTTTGGTAACAAAGAACCAAATATTATCACTTTCTTAATATTCAGCTTTTACTCTTTAGTCAAGGCTAATCATTTGTTAATTTGTGTAAGCTCCAATGCTTAAAAATTCACATGTGAATGAAATATGTGGCTGATCCTTATTCTTTATTATAAATTAAACAGTATGAAATGTAAATACTATTGGAGAAAATAAAATCTCATTCATTCAATGTAAATAACACTGAATAAATTAATAAATTGACTGGTTTCTTTTTGATATTCACGTGATGAGAGTGCATGTGTTTATTTATGTGTGTATGTGAACACATAAAGTATTTGAAGCACTAGAGAGAAAGAGAACTTAGTTAAACAGATAAAAGAAAGGGCACCTGGGTGGCTCAGTCATTGAGCATCTACCTTCCTATCGGGTCAGGATTTCGGGGTTTCCAGATTGAGCCCTGCATCAGGTTTCCTGCTCCGGGGAAAGCCTGCTTCTCTCTCTCACACTCCCCCTGCTTGTGTTCCCTCTCTGGCTGTGTTTCTCTCTGTCAAATAAATAAATAAAATCTTAAAAAAAAAAAAAAAAACAGATAAAAGAGTAAGTTCCTACAACAAAAGTATTTTTTGTTGTTGTTGTTGTTTTGTTTTTTAAAGACTATTTGAGAGAGAGAGTACAAGCAGAGGGAGGGGCAGAGGAAGAGGGAGAAGCAGACTCCCTGCTGAGAAGGGAGACTGATGTGCTCCAGGACACTATGATCATGACCTAAGCTGAAGGCAGATGCTCAAATGACTGAGCCACCCAGGTGCCCCCAAAAGTGTTTTATAAAAATCAAGAAATTCCCTTAACAGTAAGAAGACTATTGTAAATTATTGCCTTAAATTAACATAGTGAAATTTCTTTGCCATAATTATTTTAGACAAAAATATAAGAGGAAAAACAAATCCACAATAAGATTAGTGAGAGAAAGTAATTCTGTTTTTCTGCTTTTTTGTTTTTAATTAAGGTATAATTGACATAACATTATATTAGTTTCAGGTGCATAATGAATAATTTGATATTTGTATATATGGTCTATCATTTGCAAAATGATCACCACTAAGTCCAGTTAACATCCATCACCATACATAGTTACAAATTTTTTTCTTATGTTGAGGACTTTTAAGATCCACTCTTAAAGCTACTTTCAAATATACAGTACAGTATTATTAACTATATTACCATGTTTGGCATTATATCCCCATGACTTTTTCATATTATAACTGGATATTTGTACTTTTTGACCCTTTTCACCCACTTTACCCCACCCCCACCCTGGGTAACCAACAATCTGTATTATACATCCATAAATTTCTTTTGTTTTGTTTTCATTTTGTTTTTTTAGATTCCACATAAGAGAGTATACAGCATTTGATTCCATCTGGCTTACTTAATGTTTAGCCTAATGCCTTTGAGGGCCATCCATGTTGTGGTAAATGGTAAGATATTTTTATGGCTGAATAATATTCTATTGTGTACATGTACCACGATTTCTTTATCCATGCATTTATCAGCAAAAACTTAGGGTGTTTCTCTACAATGGTTATTGTAAATAATGCTGCAATGAACAGGGAGGTATAGATATCTTTTTGAATGTGTGTTTTCATTGTCTTCAAATAAATACCCCAGAAGCAAGATTGCTAGATCTATGGTAGTTCTATTTTTAGTTTTTTTTAAGGAAACTCCATACTGCCTTCCATAGTGGCTGCTCCAATTTACATTCCCACCAACAGTACACAAAGGTTTCTTTTATTCTGTATCCCTGCCAACACTTGTATTTTTGTCTTTTTGATAATAACCTTTATAACAGGTATGAGGTGATAACTTGTGTGGTTTTGACTTGCATTTTCCTGTTTTTTTTTTTTAAAGATTTTATTTATTTATTTGGCAGAGAGATAGATCACAGGGATGCAGAGAGGCAGGCAGAGGGAGAGGAGGAAGCAGGCTCCCTGCTGAGCAGAGAGCCTTATGTGGGGCTCAATCCCAGGACCCTGAGATCATGACCTGAGCCAAAGGCAGAGGCTTTAACACACTGAGCTACCCAGGCGCCCGCATTTTCCTATTTTAATCTCACCATATTTATTGAAAATTTACTTGGATATTGAGTTTTCCTTATCTCCATGGATCCATTTCCACTTTTCTCTAATCTAGAGTAGAAAAGAGAGTCCATTCAAACCCATGTTCTTTATACTAAGCAAGAGTTGGGTCATGCATTCCTGGACCTTTTCTGGATGAACTAAGCTGAACAGAGAAAACATGGAAGAAAAGTATTCTTATAGTGATACCTAAAGTCATATACTCAAGGTCCATTCCAAGTATACAGCTTTTTGTTTGTTTTCCTTTGGGACCTGAGTTAATAGAGACTAACCGGTGAAAATAGTATCAGCCCCCAGCTGAGAAAAAAAAGTCACAAAAACAAGGACAGAGAGAAGACACATCATTGGAATCATGGAATTCTACAAGCTCTTCAGGAAAGGAAAGAGATCTATGACCAAGAAAGAGCATTCAGAATGTTCTAGAACAAAAGTATTCATATTAAAAACTGGGAAAATGCACCAAAAATCTATAGGACACACACACAAAAAAAACTACTTGTATTTTGTAGGATAGAATTAAAATAAATGATTTTGGGGCACCTAGGTGGCTCATTTGGTTGAGAGTCCAACTCTTGATTTCAGCTCAGGTCATGACCTCAGGGACTTGAGATCTGAGATGGGACCCTAAGTCACGCTCCGTGCTCAGCAGGGAGATTCTCTGTCTCCCTCTCCATCTGTCCCTCCCCACCGTACTCTCTCTCTAAAAACTAAATAAATAAATCTTAAAACAATATATGATATGATATTAAGTATAGTATCCAAAGTACTTGATCTGTTTCATCTTGTATGCCACAGAAAATTATGCACCTTGGTACTCAATAAGAATCAAAGACTAGCATGAAGGACTGGACATGGCAAGTTTCTTTCTTTCTTTTTTTTTATGATTTTATTTATTTATTTGACAGAAAGAGAGATCACAAGTAGGCAGAGAGGCAGGCAGAGAGAGAGGAGGAAGCAGGCTCCCTGCCCTGCAGAGAGCCCGACACAGGCCTCCATCCCAGGACCCTGAAATCATGACCTGAGCCGACAACAGAGACTTTAACCCACTGAGCCACCCAGGCACCTGGCAAGTTTCTTTTTGAAGGCAGAAGCATACCAATTTAAGCCAGGTAAATGAAACATGATTTTTAAAATAGATTTGGAGAAAAGTTTATTTCCCAGACTCCCAAGAAATGGAACTGAGAAGCGTGAAAAATAAAACTAGGACCATCATGCCTTATACCTCTAACAGCCACCTGGCTTCTGCACACTCACTTGCTAGACCCTAAGAACGTGGAAAAACCCTAGCAGCCCTCCTATAGCCACCCTGTAATCACATGGCCCCTCTCTCCGCGCCTTCAGATTTGAGAACGAGAGATAACAGCCATCTGACTCCAGGAATGTGGCTACATAACCACTCTCCGAGCCCCTACCCGACCATCTGGCACCTTGTGGTTTGCTGGGGGGCCCAGGCAACCAGCAAACTAGGGAGAATGTCAACCAATCATGTGCTTGTAACTGTGGAAATTCCCCAACTTCTCTGTAACTTGTTTGTATTTACCTATAAAAGCTGCGCTAAGAGTATGCTCAGGGCCTCTTAGCATCACCAGTAACGAGTGTGCGGAGGTCCAGGTTAGAACTCACAATAAATGACCCTTGCTGTTTGGCTTTGACTCTGGACTCTGGTGGTCGTCTTTGGGGGGTCTCGGAATTTGAGCATTTCAGAACCACTGAAAACAAGTAGATGTTTTTTCCTAGAGAGGGAGTGAGAGAGAGAAAAATGAGAAAATAAAGGTTGTTCATTATTAATTTTCATTTACTTCAAGGAAAATGTTTGTAGGGAAAGTTGCTTGTATCTTATAGTGACTATTTTTTTCATCCACATTGTAATAGTCTTTTTTTTTTTTTTTTTTTTCAGATTATGTTTCCTTCTTATCAAAAAGCTTTCTTGAAGCCAATCAAGGTTGGAGCCCAGAAAGTTGATAAGGCGGTCATTATAACAACTCATGGAAGATATAAAACAATCCATTTCAAAGATTGGGGACTATTTCCTATCAACATTTGCAATATGAGTGATTATTTAGCAATTCCTCTTCCTCTTTTCCTCTTTCTTATCCGCACATGCTCTGTAGTAGAAAACTTTGACCTTGCTAAGAGAAATAATAACATAACATATCTGCACCATCCGTGTGATTAATACCGCCCTCTGAAAGGAGCACCTCAGCTGGCAAAATACAACTAAAATGCATGAACACACTGAGGAACTCTTTGCCTTGTTCACCTTCTTTCTAAATAATTCATCAGTTTAATGATAATGACATTCAAATATAATTACAGCCGACTCTTTAAAAAACATCAATTCCAGGGCCAAAAATGGAGTAACCAGCCCCCACTTCTTTTCTCACCATTAGCTGTTAATGCCAAAATATGATCTTTATTCATTTCACTGACATAATATAAAACCAATGTAGATTTCCCATTTTTCATAAAATTTTCATCTGCACTATTAGTTTCACTGATAGCAGACTGCAAAATGTTGTTAAGCTACAAGATGGAAGACACTGCGAAAACCTCAGCATGTTAAGAAGCCATAAAATTTTATTCAGTTCATTTACTGCTACAGTCCAGTAACCCTATAGTAAGAGTGTGCTATTTTTATTGTGTATTTATTTAAAGGTTGAATATTTTGTTCCCCGGACCAGACATCTAACTGAGTTAATCTGGAGTCCTAATACACCGCATTGTATTCTACTTTGGGGTTTGTCATCTCCTTGAAACTATTTTTGTATTTTCGTTGTTGGGGAAGAGAGGATAACAGAATATTGCAAACAAAAGCTTAGCTATGGATAAGGGGTCTTTTGTGCTGGGAATTCAACCACCAGTGTATGGGTCTCACGTGATGCTGAGGAGGAAGATATGCTTTGCCCTCCTCTTCTTCCATTTTACGTGTCTTCCGAAGCAAATCTCAGGGCAGAGTGCAATGAAGCGCAATGTGATAGACTTTGTGTTGGCTGATCTGGCAGTTGGCCAGAGGTGCTTAACTGCTTGCACAACCCTGCAGAAGGCAGCCACATTTTGCATTTATTGTTTTGCTACTCTGTCTCAGCAGTTTGACATAAATAGGTAAGATCTTTTTTGAACAGCATGATGTAAAACCTGTTTTGGGTCCATTCATGAAACTATAGCCATTGAAAGTTTAGCTTGTCTGTTTTCATACCAAGTCATATCATATAGCATATCATATTATTATATGAAAGTTGCAGGATGAAGAGACAGGATGTATGCATATTAGTTTTGCCAATATATGGAATGTATCTCAATATCCTGGACTTCTCTAACCACTGAGCAACGACAGTTACACCAGTGGTAACTCCACTGTGAAAAAAAAATTATCAAGTAAAGCACAAAGGAGAATAAAAGGAGCAGTTGTTCCTACTGGTCTCTCACTTAGGACCAGTGTGTTGGTTGCACCAGGCTTAGCAAACTCCCAGGAAACCTTGTGCATCTTCACTTAGGCCCCAAGAGTAACTGTGTCCTACTCAGTACCAATTAAATGCCACATTGGAACTGCAGGTGCACTAAACAGATAAACTAGCCAACAAAAACTACAATGGCAAACAGACCAGACAAACGATCGACAACATCCATAATATATTCTCACCATGTCTGTGACTTGTTAGGAACCTAGGCGACAAGACTGTCCTTACTTGGTCCCCTCATCTGTAATACAGGTTGATAAGAGAACCTATGCCAGTTGTAGTGTTTTCTCTTGAAAGTGCAAAATACGGTTGATGAAAGCAAAGTGTGCATTTTTAAAGGCACATGAGAGAGAGATTTAAATCACCTGAGATAGTCTGTATTTATTCATTCCAAAGAGGTACAAAGGCTCTGTCTGGGTAGCATTAAAGAGTAAAGGTTCAAAAGGAATATGTGAGAGTCCCCAGGAGACTGGAAACATAAGAATGCATTAAAATGAGATGGGGAAAGTGTCCCAAAATAGCCAAATAATGACTATTCCTAGTTACTATCTTGTTAGCATCGATTGTGGAATATTTGAGGGCCTGGGAGAATCAATGTATATGGTAAACAAATACCTTCTAAACTGAAATGTCAGAGATACAACACAGAATAATGAATATAAAATCTAGACAAAACTAATGACCAAACAAGATAAACAAATTAAAGCAGATAAGCCACGAAGGGTGACTAACAATTCAGTTAGGCATAATCCCAGTGAAAATCTGTCCATTCAAGCAGCCTTTGCTACGTGGTACCAACACAGGCTGACAGCTGAGCCCCCACATGCCTCCCTTTCGCTTCTGAGATACGAAATCTGGGCTGTGGATGTGAGATGCTGGAGCCAGGTATTCAGGCAGTGGTGGGAAAAGCCATTTCCAGATTTTATGATTTCATGATCCTCCATCTATCATTCCCAGAGACAAAAGGTTATGTTTTTCACTTACGTGCATCTGATGCAGAGGTCAGACTCAGACTCCTCCTAAAAATGATTTCCAATCAGGTTTTTTTTTTTTTTTTTCTTTTTCTTTACTCCTTTTTGTCTGTTGTTGTTGTTGTTGTTGTTGTTTGGTTTTTGGTTTTTGGGTTTTTTTGGTTCACTTTACATTTTTTTAAAGAGATGCTAGAAGTCTTAGACACACCTCTCCATTCTCTGTAACTTGGTGCACCTTGCCATTTTTCTATTTTGAATTGATCTGTGAGCCTCTCTCTGCAGCTAAATGAGTCAGCAGAGATGGGGTGTTGATGGATCTCATTATGCGTGGGTCAACATTGTTCTGAAGTAAAAGGAGCCGGCATGCTTTTTTGGGTACAGTCCATGACAGAAAAAGCTGGGCTTCCAGATGTCAGTCATTTAGCAACTCCTTATATCCCAAAAGAGCATTATTAGACAAAACTGAGATGACATAGTCTGGTCTCTACAGTGTCTTCCTATTTCCCCATCCCTTCCCCTGCAGGTGTCTTGGTCCCTTGTGTCCTTAACCTATAAATTCCATTGTCCTTTTCCTCCCCACCCCATGCCTTCCTCCATTGTTATCACCACTCCACTT
>PITA01023741.1:8737-27660 GCA_004023965.1 Spilogale gracilis
CATGGTTTCACTTACTTGCGGTGCATGAGGGGTAACCTGGAGGACAGTGGGAGAAGGAAAGTAAATGGGAACTAGGGTAATCTAGGGAGGGAAACGAAACAACAGAGACTTTGGACACAGAAACAAACTGAGGGACTTGGAGGGAGGGGGGTGGAGGGATGGGAGAGCTTGGTGGTGGGTACTGGGGACACCTAAAGCGTGGAGCACTGGGTGTGGGGAATGGGGAATGAATCTTGGAACTGAAAAAAAAATTTTAGTAACAATAAAAAAAAAAAATGGGCTTAGAACATTTGGAACCTTTGTGCAATCAGAAATTAAAGTCAGTCGGGCACCTGGGTGACTCCATGGGCTAGGGCCTCTGCCTTCGGCTCAGGTTATGATCTCAGGATCGTGGGCTCAAGGCCCACATCAGGCTCTCTGCTCAGCGGGGAGCCTGCTTCCTCCTCTCTCTCTGCCTGCCTCTCTGTCTACTTGTGATCTCTCTTTCTAACAAATAGATAAATACAATCTTTAAAAAAAATTTAAAGTCAATCAAAGTGCATTGAGAGTGCAGGATTTTACATCATTCCCAACAAGAAATTCTAGTATAGGGGAGCCTAGGTGGCTCAGTTGGTTAAGTGATTCCCTTCAGCTCAGGTCATGATCCCGAAGACCCGGGATCGAGCCCCACATTGGGCTCTCTGCTCAGTGGGAAGCCTGCTTCTCCCTCTCTCACTCCCCCTGCTTGTGTTCCCTCTCTGGCTGTGTTTCTCTCTGTCAAATAAATAAAATCTTAAAAAAAAAAAAAAGGAAAGAAAAGAAATTCTAATACAGCTCTAAGGTATAAGTACTATTCAACACTCACTAAAACCTGCAGGTGGCAAATAAAGACAAAATAGATAATGACTGAAAAAAAAACTGCTCTTAAGTTACATTTTTGAAAGACTATTCTTAATTATATTAGACAGAGACTGCAGACAACATAAGCTGGTGTTGGAACACTTATGTGGGGTCACTTACTTCTGCTCTCGACTTTGATCAAACTACTTAACTTGTTGAGATTTAAGATGGAGAATAATCGAGCATACATACAGAGGTACAGAGATATTTGGGTGCAAAGGGTCTCCAAAATTGCATTAGAGAAGCAGCTGCCACCATCCCCAAGTAAGATCAACATGGAGGTTGTTGAGAGAGACTTTAGATCAGGTGCCCTAGATCCCCAAAGCTGGGCCCATGGCCAGTCGAAGACAACCTTAAAAGGCACTATACTATGCGCTCACCCATAATGCAGTCCATTTTCCACATGTGTCTGGTTGCCCTACCCACCATCCCACCTTCTGATCCTTAGAAGTATCCACAGAAGGCTGCTTTGCCTGAAATCAAGGATCCAGTGGAGCCTGGAGGCAATGTAGCTGTGATACCCCATTAACTAGAAGTTCATTTAGCAACACAATTCTCTTTATTTGATGTACTTTCAGCATTGCTTATGAGCTCTATCCTACTTAGGAGTCTGAACCTTCCAATTATTTGCCTTACATTATGAATCATTTATCTAGTCAATCTAATATTCTTCGCTTATGCATCTTAATACCTCAATCAACTATTATGAGTCATTTGTTATTTGTATACCAGTAAACTGCTTTCCAAGTTATTACTTATTGGTCATAATCAATTAGGGAAGTTTTTAGAGTATGGTTGTCTTATATAAATACACTGGTAAAGTTCAGCTCCTATGATTTCTGACAATTAAATTGTTCTGTCACTTGGGGACTCTCATTAATCTCAACTTGTCATCCTTGTTTATGCAGGTTATAATGGGCTGTGTGTGTAAGTGAAATGAGACACTAAAAGGCTTTGGCTTTTTAACTCTTTGATGAAAGTAAAATTGAAGTACTTTCTTAAAGTGGTGACTTTGATTTGTACAGTCTGAAGTAGATGTATTCTAGACAGTAGCCCATCAATTCCACCATAAGCCACAGTGATCTTTATATAGATTTGTAGTTAAGTGGCTAGAAAAAGATGAACTGGTTTCTAACCACCTGGATTCTTAGAATTTGTATATCTGGAAAAGGAAATCACAGGGAAAAAAAATCAAATTGTGCCACTCCTCATCTTTACTGGTCAACTTCTAAAAGCTCCAGATATAATTATAATATACGTGAGTAGAAGGGAAGAATCATCATAGTGGTCAGAAAGGTCCTGGGGAAAAATTTAGATGTCAAGTACCATCGACAAGGATTTGATCCATGGCAGGGATTTAAATGCAAGGAGTTGTGGTGAGGACTGCTACAGGATTAGTATTAAGAT
This sequence comes from Spilogale gracilis, assembly GCA_004023965.1. Taxonomy (NCBI): domain Eukaryota; kingdom Metazoa; phylum Chordata; class Mammalia; order Carnivora; family Mephitidae; genus Spilogale; species Spilogale gracilis. The sequence continues at coordinate 11,024 of PITA01023741.1, forward strand.
GTAATTTATTGGGCATGATTATTTATGATGTGAAATATGCAAATAGTGCATTAATTAAATGCAGGTGTCCCTACCTTTAGCAAAACCTCTGACAATAATTAAATTATACAAAATGACCCAAGTCAACAGATTAGAAATCTGAACAGAAATCTAAGAGCTTTAATAAAGTCATAAATCACTATAAAGGAAATGGTAGGTATTATTACATTGAGAGTGAGTCTTGAAAAGAATGTGTAATAATAGAGCTGATGAAAAACGGATCTGAAATAGAACTGTAAGGAACAGGGGAGCTCATATGCCTAGATGAAGCTGCTAATCAGAAACTGGCTTGAGAAATAAATTTCTGGCAAAAAAAATACTTTAAAAAGGAGTCAATTCCCCACTTTTGACTTCCCAGGAAAATTTAATGGTCTCATATTTGTTAAGCCACATCACTCTATGATGTTAAGCATGGTGAAGGGGGGCCAAGTTCATTCTCTGGAAAAACTTCAATGACTCTGAGTCTCCTGTCTAGTGTAATACCTTAGGACCCACTCCTGAAAAGCAAAGAAGTCATGGTTGTGCAAGAACTTTACTTCCAGGATCAGGATAGAATCACTGCTTGGCATCAGACATCCATTATTATGATTCTGTGATTCTGTTTTTACTGTTTTATTCTCTCTGAGGCACAATGCCACTGGTGCCTTTCCTGTATAAATACAGCTGTCGTTGACTGAATGCTTCTGCTGCACCAAGCACTGTAGTACATGTACTACATCTTCATTTACCTACACAACTCTAGAAAGTAGATATTCTTATTATACCCTTCATATAGACAAATGGGAAGTTTTAGTAACTTGCTTAAGGTTAAGGCCAAGGATGTCAACCCAATCTGTTTGAACTACTCCACTGGCATGACTTCCTCCCTGTGCCTAATTTACCCTTAATGCCATGTCAAGTCAACCATTTCTCCATTTACCCCTGGTGAATCTGAGAATCTTAAAGGCAGGTGAATCACCTAAGATACCAATGCCTTGAGAGCAAAGACTACATCTTGTTTACTTTTTTTTTAAAGATTTTATTTATTTATTTGATAGAGAGAAACACAGCAAGAGAGGGAACACAAGCAGGGGGAGTGAGAGAGGGAGAAGTAGGGGCTCAATCTGCAGTCTCTGGGATCATGACCTGAGCTGAAGGCAGTCACTTAACCAACTGAGCCATCCAGGCACCCCATCTTGTTTACTTTTAAATCCCCTACAACACCTAACACAAAGTAGTTACCGGTAAGAAGTAAGAAGACAGTGAAAGAAAGAGACATATAAGAAGAAGGAGTTCCTGACCTCAATGACTTATTATACCAATCTAGCATAGGAAGCCATATGATAGAGAAATGCAATAGAATGCCAGTTAGGAAACATGGTGCCTTATCCAACTCTACTGCTGGTGTATTGTTATGTAAATAATTTAATATATCTCAGCCTCCATTCCTCGTTTATAAAACAAGGGGTTGGCCCAAGTGACCAATCTGATCCCTTGCAGCCCCCACACTCTCTGATTTTATATTCATTTCAAGGTGTTTCTTTCCAGTCCCACCAGTCACCGTGATAAACCTCTCTTGTACTAAAACCCCTTCCGTGTACCAACCACTCTGTATACATTATCTTCCTGTGATATTCACAACAGCTCTATGAGAATAGTATTGTCATTCCCATTCAGCAGAGAAAGTAAAACTTAGCAGGTTTACAAACTCAAGGTCATGCAATCAGTGAGTGGAAGTAAGGCAACACTGATTTCATACATTTAGAAATTTACAAGTCTACCAGACCTTGAGACCTTGAAACTCTTAACTACATGGCTTCTTAGAAAGTGCAAAATATTATCCTGTGACCCTGAAAAGTTTCCAATGTGATTTCCTCAATCAACAGGGATCTGGGACTTGAGAAGATGAAACAATTACTGAGATGTGATTTTTGGAATTGCCACATTCACAGTCACAACTGCATCTCTAACCCTGGGCAAACATCTCACAAAAACATCAGATCACTGCAAACCTGTCAACACTTGGCTGTCTCCACCATCTCTCCCAAGGCCAGGCCCCAAGAGCACTTTCTGTCTGTATTATTTGGTTGTCACTTAATCACACACTCCCTCATCTAGCCTGTTGCTTCATGTGCCTTACTCTTGCCTTGCCAACACAAATACTAGTTCCTTAAGGACAGAAACTGAGCTTTATATTTCTTTCCAGCCTTACGGTATCTACAGCAGAGTTGGACCCATTAAGTGATCCTCCCTTTTATTCAACTTATTCATCACATTTTCAACAGATCAATCAGTGTGCTCTTTCTCTGCCCCAATTCTTGTGTTCTAAATGCACTAATGGGCTCCTGGGTGGCTCAGTCGTTAAGCATCTGCCTTTGGGATCGAGCCCCACATCAGGCTCCCTGCTTGCGGGAAGCCTTCTCCCTCCCCAAGTCTCCCTGCTTGTGTTCCTGCTCTCGCTATCTCTCTCTCTCTGTCAAATAAATAAAATCTTTTTAAAAATGATTAGTTAATTAAAAAAAATAAAAATAAAAGCACTAGCAACAGTTCAACTCAACTGCAAACCACCCCAAAGTACCTTCGGAACCACACTGTGCTGCGGAGCCCGCATTTGACTGCCAAAAATAACTTGGTGCCAAGGTGAAGAATATAAGTAGAGATGCCTTCTGCCTCCCAGGAAGGGGTTTGATTCTTATGGAGTGCTTCAGGTGATATGTTCTCTATCTGTCCAGGCCCAAGAGAGAGGAGGACAGTAGAGTCTCCAGGATCCCTTCCTTTCCTTTTATGCCATGCCTGTTCCTCTCCTATCAAAGCTGAGATCATTGACCTAAGATTCCTTCTACTCAGCAATATAGAGGATACAGACCCCTGACTTCTGATTTTATAAATACTGCACCACAGACAATCCTTCAGAAAATTCATGATAGCAGAACCCAAATTTTTCCAAATGTATCATCCTGAAAATATCTCTCTGCCTGTAGAGCAAATGGAACTTGATATCCCATTTGAAGACCATGGGATTTGCATAACAATAGAGAAAAAGCTTTATCATTGGCCCTGAAACTCACCCATCTTAGCAGGAACCACTCTTGAGGGTGGTATGTTTGCTCCATCCAGGAATATGGCACAATGTGATGTGACACAGTTGTTGCTCAGGGCAAAGTTGTTTGATTTCATTAACAAAATTCAGAGATATTTTCAAGATTATCCTAGAGGATTAGAAATACTTTCTCCCACAAAACTGGAAAGTTGAAGTATGAAATAGTAAGATCTACTATGGAAGTTGTAAGATAATTTGTATTTTTTTTCACCAAAGAAATAGATGTTAACTGAAAACAGAAAAGTAATAGAGGAACCAATAGTAATCACTAAAAATAGCTACTACATGCTAATACATACTGTGAGCAAAGATCTTTTATAATCCTATTTTCATTTAATCATCACAAAGACCCTCCAAATTAGGATCTATCCCCATTTTGTACCTGAGACTTAGAGCTTCAGACACTTCTGGTAATAACGTAGTTATTACGTGCTGGCACCAGCATTCAAATCCACTCCAATGCCAGGCTGTTAATCACCAAATTTTAGTTTATGTGTCTCTCCTGGCAGATGATTGGACATTCAGGGCTGATCTCAGAGTTGGTTGTGTATGATTAATGAAATTGGAAGGATGAGGGCAATTGCCAGCTTCCCTAGGTAACTCCATTTGGCCCTACTGAGCAGGTGCAGTGGGTCCCCTTAGGTTTGCTAGTTAAGGGACAGTACATCAAATAAGGCTAGAGTCAGAAGGAAGGGTAGAAGTGCTGACTTTGAACATGTTCTTTGAAAGTGCTGTTATTTGAAAAAGCTGTACGGTGTTAGAGCTGAGCAAAGATCCAGCTGTGAATAGCACTCTGAAGAGTGTTGATAGAATCTGGGCTGTCCAGCTGTGAAGGGCCCGGAAGTGCTTGAAGAGGTGACAAGCTCCCGAGCCCTCGCTCAGCCCTCCCCAACAGCTGCGGCCATTAACAACAGAAGCTGCAGAGACTCACTGCATCCAAAAGCCACAACACTACCCTCAGGCTTATGCCTTATCGGGAGCCTTAAGCTACCTCTACCAATCATGACAGACCAAAACAACAACAACAACAACAACAACAAAAAACAACCAAACAAACAAAAAAACCAGCTGCCCCCAAACACAACAATGGCCCTGACATTGGACCCCAATAATGACCTACCTCCTTGAGGAGCATCGGAGAGGTCAAACCAGAGAAATCCTTCTACTTTGGTCACAGGTAGAAGATGAAAATGGGGTATGGTTGGTTTGTCATCTAGGATTATGTAGGAAAAGACAACACTGAAATGTAGAGGACCGAGCAGTGGCTTTGCAGTCAGGTTCTGTGTATTAGCTCAAATCCTGATGCTTCTGTGTATTAGTTAGGCAAACATGGCAAATTAAAAGCCCATCAAGCCTTTCTTTCTTGACCTTTAAAGATAGTAATAGTAACTTCCTTTAGAATCATAACAAATACTAAATGAGATAAAATGTAAATCTCCACACATAGTGGATTTCCAAAAATATTCATTTTCTTTCCTCTTCCCATACATTCATGGGGGGTGGTGTTAAAAATATCAATCTTCTGCTAAGAAATCTCATAGGGTTCTGGAAGCCTAGAAATGCCAGCTGAAAAAGTAAGCCATCTATAAAGACCTCGAAGTGTAACGTATATTGCGAGAGGAAATGTTGCTGGGGGAAATGAGTGGGTTACATAAAGAAGTGTGCTAAAGTGCTCAGAAATGCCCTTCCCAGTTTTGATTATTTTGGATTCCTAGAATGGCTTAAGCATCTGTAGGCATGGTAATGAATACAGTGAATACTTACAACACTAGCAACCTTTGAGTTGGTATTTTGCCCCAAACAGAAGGCTATATTCAACATTTTCAAATACAGAAGTTTGTATGTAAACAAAAAGGTTTTGAAACTATGACCTCATCTTACCTATAAAGATTCTACTATCTTTCAAGTCCAAGTTCCATTACCATATACTCTATCAGTATCTCTGTTCCAAGTGGCAGAAAACCCAAACATAAACTGGTTTAAGCTTTAAAAAAATATAGGGTTCAGGTAGCTCATGCGTCAAGTTCGAATTCAGTCCCAGGTTGAAGTAGACTTCAAATGATGTCAGTAGGATCCAGCTCTCTGCTTGGCTTCCCTGGCTGTCTACATTTGAGGATCTGCATAGTGGCCTACAGCACCTCAGACTCCCTTTGTCAAAAAATCCAGTACAACAGAAGAGAGAAATTGCTTCTGGGATGGATATGTACACACACACACACACACACACACACACACACACACACACACATTTAAGGCCCAGGTTGGGCTTTATATTTATTGGCAAATCCAACTTCAGCCACGTGAATGAACAATCAACATTAGCCTGGCATGTGAGCCCCTGGGAATAGAGTCAGTTGACACATTGGCTGAGAATAAAGAAGCATGGCAATCCCAAAGCAAACTGGGGTTACACAAAAGCAGTGTAGAGACTCCACACAAAAACCAGCCAATGGCCACTATTACATTGTAGCCCCACAGAACAATGGCCTTTACATCCTTTACACATTTACCGATTTCTCTGGTGCCACTCACATAGTGCTTATTACATGTAACCCTGTATTTTAAGTTAATGATTAGTGTCTCAAGGGCACAGGCTATTTTAAGTGTGTTTGTCTCCATCAACATTGTCTTTCACAGTGCTTTGCCCACAGTGAGTAAATTAAGGGAATTTAATAGAAATTAATGAATTTAACATACATAAACATTAAAAGTGAATAATTGAAGTCAAAAGTTGAAATGGCTGACCTGTAGAAGAGATTAAGAGAAAACAATGTTAGAATTATATGGTTTCTGGGGGAATGGAAGAAAAGGAAATCGAAAGCCCTTTATTCAAAAATTGCTGTCAAAAATCCCCAACTTCCTTAAGGAATTTATTAAGGAGATTGAGAGGGCATATTGCTCAAAAACACCAAATACCCTCTGTGGAAAAGAAGCATGAACTTTCCAAGTCAAACCATCAAGATAAATACTTAAAGGAAAATATCCCAGAAGGTGAAGGGGGCAGGTGAATTAATCGGAATGGGGAGGAGAGATAGGAGACAAAGACTCTGAAAAAAAGAAAATGGTTTTCCACAGCTCTACCAAGAATTTGGGAGAAAAAAATTATAAATAAGAAGGGGCAAATTCACTAACAAAATTACCCAAAAAGTCTGTTTGCAGGATTAGATCTGGTCACCATCAAATCCTGTCTGGAGAAAGCCCTCATAGCGTAAGATAGAAAAGTTGATTACGTTTCTTACATACGACCACAGTCTTTTTTAATTAACCTCTGGGCTACTGGGTCCCGGCGCGTAGATTGCTTCTATTTTATTAGCAATCACCAATTCTACCTTGTCAGAATTGCACAGAACACAAACAGGTATAAGAACTACATCACAGCCTCATTGTTAACAAAGGTATTTCAACTGAGAATCCCCTTGTAGGAGAAGTTAAATGTGTCTTGAATCAGGGGAACATTTGGCAAAATAGAACAAGAGATAGCAAACTATGGCCAGTGGGCTGAATTCAGCTGTTTTTGTAAAGTTTTATTGTCATATAGCCATGTCCGTTTGCTTAGTATTATCTTATGACTGCTTTCTGTTCGGTCAAAAAAGCTTAAAATATTTATCATCTAGACATTTACAGAAAGAGTGTGACTCTTGCCACAGGGAAAAAGAAAAAAGAGCATCCCAGCCCACAAAAACAAAGATGGCTTTTCTACCCATTCTCAATGAATCAGGCATATTAATGGCAAAATGGCAGCAAGATGGTGTGTCAGCATCAGCATCAGTAAGACTCACCAACTGTAAGCAGAGAAACCAAAGGGGACTGAAAGAAAGCAGCAGGTCTGGTTGCTGGGTTGAAGGCTCAGCCTTCTCATTTGAGAAACCAACAGGGGGGCAAGATGCGTGAGGGGGCAGGTGTGTGTCAAGCCTCCATGGAGAGGGAGAGAGAGGGAGAGAGAAGGAGAGAGGCAATTAGCAGAAGAGCATCCAGTGCCTTTGTCTGCCTCAAAGTATTTCTCTTGCTTGCTACTGCTGCACATTTGAATGTTTTATTTCTTTGACCCTCCGAGCATTACCAGTTATTATCTGAGCTTCTAACAAACAATTATTCCAGCTCCTAATTTATATTTCAATCATTTTAACTACTGATCTTATGATCACATCCAGGCTCTGATCACATTAGTGTCTATTAACTATGCAGCAACCAATAAAATCTGCATGAGAGACTTATTCCATATATACTCCCTTAGCACAATTTATTAAAATAATGTAGACTATTAACGTTTAAACTAAATGTAATATATATATTTAATATAAAAATTCTCATTACTGTGATTAATAAAATTTTTAGTGTAAGCTGATATTTAGTTAGAGAAAATGAGCAAGTTAAGCCAACTGAACTATTTCAGTTACATTAATTTAATTAAATATGACTTTTACATTATGTAGGATTAGGTATATATCGTGGATAAGTCTAACATATTTAAAGAATCAAAAAGTTGAATTCCATTATCAAAGTTACAGTTAAATTGCCAAAAGTTGTTTTAGATAAAGTATATTAACTTCTCTCACTGAAACCCCCTCACTTGTCCAGATACGCTGTCAGGAATTATAGAAGCTGAAAAGTAATGCAGTAATACTACACTATTTTCCTCCTTAAATCTCATTAGATCTTTCCTTTTGAACTGAACTAGGGGTGTGTGTGTGTGTGTGTGTGTGTGTGTGTGTGTGTGTGTGTGTGTGGTTGTAGGGGCAAAAGAGAAAGAGACAAGGACAGAGACACAGAGAAAGAAACAGATCTCCTGCCAGTACTCTGAATCATCTCCATTATATAGAAATGTTTCTAGAAAAAACATGCTGGTCAAACTCTACTTTCCTCCATGTGGACCATTCCATGTGAACACCCTGACCTGGCCTAAGACAACTGCCCTGCTCCTTCCTTACTTTGTAGACTGGTAAACCCCTACTTCAGCCCAGTTTCTCCACTAGTAAAGGGAATGAGAGTTTGTGAGAATTAAGTGAGATAGGTAGAAAAAAACCTAGCTTCTAATGGCTATCCCTCAAGAGCTGCGTCTCTTGGCTGCTGTCTCAGAAAGTGTTATGTTTTATTATTTCAAGCACAATCTCATAACCAGTGTGACTGAGTTATCTTCTGCATTCCAAAAAATCTTTTCTAGATTGCCATGGCCATGAAGCCCTATCCTTGCTCTTTTCTGCACTCTTTATCTCCATCTTGTTCTGCTCTGTCTTCTGTGTTGATGACATTTCACTGACAGTTAAGTTGTCCTGTGACAATTTGGAGCCAAAAGATGAAAGGGGAAAATAGCTAGAGCACTAACATGGGGCTTTGGAGGATCTGTGTTTGAGTCCCAGTTCACTTGAGACATGCCCTTAGGTAAGTACTCAGTCTTTTGAAGTCTCAATTTCCAATCCTGCTAAATGGGTGTGGCCAATAATAATACCTACTTACAAAGTCATTGTGAATACTGAATTATTACTACAGATGAAGTGCTTTGAATAGTATCTGGCCCACAGTATGAGCTCAATAATAATACCATCAGTAATATTGGGAATAGTGATTCCTAAAACAGAATCACTGCTCTTCTAGAGGCTGGGTCATGCATTGGTGATGAGTTTGGAACTTGAGGAGACCCAGAAACATTTCTGTTACAGAATATTGGGAACTGTGAAGATTGAATTCCCTAGGAGGAAAAGAGGTCTTTTTCTATATTATCCTAAAGAACAGGATGCCCTGTCCTTTGGCTCCAGTGGTTCATTTCTGAAGGGTCTGCTTGGTAATGACCAAAGCTTCCAGCATAGATAGATATACAGTCACTTTCCAAGAGCAAAATAAAAGCAAAAAGAAGAAAACCTGCCCCTAAATCTCCCACTCTCGCAAGTACGCCAAGGGCCCTGATGTTTTGATGGTCTGGTTTCACACCAAAGTAAGGTACTTCAACCTCTGCTACTAAGGGACAAGGATGATGTGAAAACAAAATGCTGACTTTCAGGCCTAAAATTAGCACTCATTATTGTAATTCTAAAACCAGGAGGAGAACCAGAACCCAGGCTGAATTATCACCCAATCTCCTTAATAAATGTAGACAGGGAAATCTCAAGAAAGGTGCTGGCTAATAGGCTGGAACAGATATTCCCACACCAAATCCATCCCAATCAGGTAGATTTATTTGGAAAGGACAGTCAGGCAATAATGGGAAGCAATTATTAAATGCAGTGCAGTGAACTTCTGGAGACAGGGAAGAGCCCATGGCTGTCATTTCACATCCTTCTCTGAAAGGCCTTTGATCACCTAGCCACTCTGCCCCTCCCCTTCATTCAGCAATAATTTGGACTGAAGGCAGCATTGTTCAGGTGGAGCTTTTTGGACTAAGGAGTCCTCCCTTCCCCTTTTGCAACAAACTAGTTAATAGGACTTGTGTCATCACCTTTGTCAATTTCCCCCACTTTATTACCCCTATTTTCTTTCAAAGTTATGTTAAAAAAAAAAAAAGTTTCTTCTGTCGATAAGCCCACGCATTCTAGGAATCCATCTTTTTTTGGCAACTCCAATGTAAGTTGTTTAAGGGCTTATGACATGGGTTATGGAGTTAGACTCCCTGATTTGAATTTTGGACCCAACACATATTAGCTGGGCAATGTGACAAACTTTCTGTGCTCAGAGTCCCCATCTGTGAAATAGGGATAGTGTAGTACAAGTTTAAGTGGGGTGTTGTCCAAAACAGTGAGTTCAACAGTTAAGGACAAGTTGGTTACACTAATGCCTTTCATATTGTAAGTGCTCAGTAAATTTTAGCAATCACTGTCATCATCATCACCCACAGCATAATTATCATTATTCTGGGAGTTTGCATCTGAGATCCCATAGTTCTTTGAGTTGGGGATCAGGTATGGTTTAAAAGCTTCTTAGGAAGACTTACCACATGGGATAGTGGCTGAAGCATTAGATTAGGCCTAAGATAGCTGACCTTTTGTAATCTGTATCCTGTAAGAAGTTATAACAAGTAAGGCAACTCAAATATTATTCTTTCTAGCTATAGAACAAGGACAATTGAATCTTATTCAAGGCCTGACTCTCTTCCAGTCTTCTTTGCACTCAAAGCATTCATTTGCTGACTAAGGTGGAAAAGATGTCCTGTGCATGTGATCTGGTTTCAGCACGGTCCATTTAGACCTCATAATGACTATGTCATAAGTAGCAGAACAGTTAAGACATAAGCACCAAGCTAATCAGACCCTTCCACCCAAACAACAAAAAGCAAGATTTTGGTTTCACTCTCACACACAGGGTTTTGTCTTCCATTCCTTTATGGTCATCAGACTCATCAGTTTCCCCAAGATGCCACATATGACACCTGAGTTACTTCGTAGGAAGAGTGTTAAGTAAGTCAGAAACAAAGAGATCCATTTCAACAATAGATGTAAAAGAAAAAAATAGAAACTGTCTAAATAAAAATCAGGCCATTCTTAAAACCAAATCTATGTTATGAATGTAACATGATTTTCAAAGGTTTATGTACTTTATTGCCTGTGTCTAGTTGTTCCATCTGCCAGGCTAAAGATGAGAAGGAACTTTGAACTACAATGAACAAAATGCATCAAGACCTAAAAGATACCACCAAAGACTTCCCTGAAGAACACCATCTTCATGGAATCAGCACTGCCCAGAAATAAGACCAACCTGAGTCTTATCAGACTTAATCAAGCTGACACAAGGAACTCAATGTCAATAGCTTAGCTTCAGGAGACTTCCTCTTATCAAGATCCATACAGACCCAAAAATGATAAATATGATTAGAACCTGCTTTTCAGTATATAATACATGGTTTTGTTTCATTAGTGGAACAGTCCCGTGTTGGCTGAAACAATAAAGAGAGAAATTAAGTTGGTCTGAGTTGCTGTTTGAGCTTGAATTTTAAAAAGCTGTGTCTCTTAATTCCACCCTGAGTCTAAAATATGGCACACCTGGACGATCTGGTTCTCTCCAGGGAATGTACTAACTCTGGATTGTTTTATGCATTTGAAGTCCACCATATGGAACAACTGTGTCATTAAAATGGGCATTAAAAAGATTTGTTCGCTCAGCTAGATTTAGACAGATAATAATACTTGACACTTATATAGTCTTTCACCTGTCCATCTCAAAACAAGCAATTTGTAAACATATATTGTTACAAACTCTTTATAAACCAGAGCTATATGTATTTCCCTTTGTATAAAATAGTTCCAACATGCCATGCAATAAGGCCACACAAAAATAAGAGATGGTACAAAATTTTTTTAAAATGCTTTTTTAGTTAGAAAAAATGTTAAAAGCAGTCCAAGAATGTTAACTACACATTATCTCAAACAGTAACTACGATCTGTCCACCTCAGACACAGAGAGTCTCAGCATATATGGCAAGTATTTTGGATCCACAACAACAGAATCTGAATAATAATTATGGTGATATAAATACCATTACTTAAATTCGTCAACATCTTATAATCACTTCCATTTCAGTAATTCAGTGTTCCAACCATAAGGATTGATAGGATTCCTATGCAATGTCAATTGGGTTTTCTGTAATTGTCATCCTTTTTGCATATCTACTCTTTAGGTCTTTCCTCAATAGGTCAAAACTCAGGGGTGTGGAGAGTTGTTCATTGTACCTTCTAAACCGCTAATATTCCTCATAGCTCTAAACACATGTATAAGTTATTTATATGTATATTTCCCCTCCCACCCCAGTCTCCCTGATCGCTCAATGACCACTTTCCCTTTACTTGCACCTTTACTTTGTGACTTCTTAACTTGTGTAGCACAAACCATTTTTAGGGATTAAATATTACCTACCCAGGGAAAAAATTCTGGGCTTCAGACTATTTATCAAGCAACATGTTGATACAGAGAGCAAACATAAATGTTAAGATTAAAAATATGTATTATATATATGTGCATCACATCACAAGAGTTTGTCAGATGGGGTAAGACAAAGGTCATAGTATAAAGCTCAGCTACTGGGTTATGCAAAGTTGGCCTGAGCATGAGTAGAAGCTTATATTCAAGTGAACATTTAATAAGATATGAATGAACAAAATAAAGCAGCCAATAATACATTGTATCAGGCAATAGGAAAAGATTTCCATGAATAATCTAGATAATGTATGTTTACTATAAGAATCTTGTAGTAACAGTTCCCAGATGATCAAATTTCAAAGTATCAATTTTTGAAGAGGTTGTTATAGTAACATAGTTTTCATAATATCTAGAAAAGAGACTGAAGACTTAAATGATAGCAAAGACTAGTCAACATTAATGAATAAAGCATGCAGGTATACAATAACAAGGAGGGAGGAGTACATAATAATAGTATTCTACTATAATGTGTATTCCAACAGAAATTCTTCTATGAACATATAAATATATATGTTTATAAAGGTATAAATAAGTTATATGTAAATACATGATAATTATGGGTATACACACACTCATACATATGTATCCCATTTTTTTTTGTATCCCATTTTTTTAAATAAACATGGAGGGGGGCCTGTTGAAGTAGAAAACACTCATGTACCTTTGAAAGGGGTAGCTGAACCTCAGTTATAGGTAGCCACTGCCATACAAGAATATGGGCGCAGAGTGGACAGATATTTTGACTTCTCCACAGGAACTGCAAAATTGAATTTTTTTAATGTGAAAGTTTTCACTTTTTAAACATTGGCTCCATTTATTTTTAAACCTTATACGTGTCAACCAACTGTACTTCAGGATGTCAAATCTTGCTCTTTGGATAAAAGCTTATAATCTCTGGTGTTCAGTAAAGCTAGTTTTTCATGACTGCGGAGAAACTATGATTTATTTATGATTTCATTCCCAGTACCCACAGAAATAAAGATCTAAAAGAGGTCACTATTTAGAAATAGTTATGTTCCATTAAGAAAATGAAAAGACAGTCTACAGAATGGGAGAAAATTTGCCAACCATATATTTAATAGGGGTTAGCAAAATATCTAAGGAAATCCTATAATTCAATAACAAAAACTAATACCCAATTTAAAAATTAGCAAAGTACCTGAATAGTCATTTCTCCAAAGAAGACATTAAAATGGCCAACATATATACAAAAAGGTGTTCAACATCTCTAATTATTGGGGAAATGCAAATTGAAGGCCACGATAAAATATAACCTCACACCTGTTAGGACAGCTATTATTAAAAAAAAAAAGATGGTAAGTATTGGCAAAGATATGGAGAAAAAGAGATTCTGACACACTGTTGGTGGGAATGTATATTGGTTACAGCCATTATTAAAAACAGAATGGAGATTCCTCAAAAAATTGAAAATGTAACTCCACATGATCCAGCAATTCCAATTCTAGCTATTTATCCAAAGGAATTAAAATAAGGATCTCAAAGAAAAACATTTGCACTCTCATGTTAACATTGAAACATTAACACAATAACCAAGGTATAAAAAAATCTAAATATCTATCAGTGGATAAATGAATAAAGAAACATACTGCGGTATATACATGCAGTAAAATATTATTAAGCCTTTAAAAAGAAGGAAATCCTGCCATTTGCAACAACATAGATGGACATTATGCTGAGTGAAATAAGACAGACACAAAAAGACAAATACTATATGGTCCCACATGTTGTGGAATCTAAAAATCTAAAATAGTAAAACTCAAAGCAGAGAGTTGAGTAGAATGGTGGTTTCCAAGGACTGGATGGAGGAAGAAAAAGATAGATGATGGTAAAAGATGCAAAGCTTCAGTTATGCAAGATAAGTTCTGGAGACTTACTGTATAGTATGGTACATATAGCTAAAAATATTATATACTTCAAATTTGCTATAAGGGTAAATCTATTTATTTATTTATTTTTTAATTTATTTGACACAGAGAGAGAGATCACAAGTAGGCAGAGAGGCAGGCAGAGAGAGAGGAGGAAGCAGGCTCCCTGCTGAGCAGAGAGCCTGATGCGGGCCTCCATCCCAGAACCCTGAGATTATGACCTGAGCCAAAGGCAGAGGCTTTAACCCACTCAGCCACCCAGGCGCCCAGGGGTAAATCTTATTTTAAATGTTCTTATCACAAAAATGATACAATACTTAAGGCAGGAGGAAACTGGGAGATGAGAGATACGTTTATTGCCTTGATGGTGGTGATAGTTTCATGGTTTTATACTTACCCCCAAACTCATGGAGATGTATACATTAAATATATACAACTTTTTTTTTAAAGATGAGAAACTTTTTTTTTTACGAGCAGAAAGCCCGATGTGGGACTTGATTCCGGGTCTCCAGGATCATGACCTGAGCTGAAAGCAGTCGCTTAACCGAGCCACCCAGGCGCCCCCAAAATATACAACTTTTTATATGCTTTTTAAAAAGAAATTCTTATTTCTTGAAAAATTGTGTTTATGGATGGGATTTGCCCTCAATACAAAAACAAAGAACTCCTACATATAAATAATAAAAATGACCAGAGAAATACATACAAAAAATATAAGTAAATTAGAGGCACCTGGGTGGTGCAGTTGGGTAGGTGTCCAACTCTTAGTTTTGGCTCAGGTTGTGATCTCAAGTCCCGAGATCAAGGCTTGCCTTGGGCTCTGTGCTCACTGCCTAAGTTTCTCTCTCCCTTTTCCTCTGCTCCTCCCCACCTGTGTATGCTCACTGTCTCTCTCTGTCTAATAAATAAAATCTTCTTTAAAAATGAGAAAATTAGGGGCGCCTGGGTGGCTCAGTTGGTTAAGCGACTGCCTTCAGCTCAGGACATGATCCCGGAGACCCGGGATCGAGCCCCACATCGGGCTCCCCTCATCGGGAAGCCTGCTTCTCCCTCTCTCACTCCCCATGCTTGTGTTCCCTCTCTAGCTGTGTTTCTCTGTGTCAAATAAATAAAATCTTTAAAAAAAAAATGAGAAAATTATATGAACAAACAAATATGAGAGGAAAAACACACATACCTATCAAACATAAAAAAGAACAGTTAATTGTAATGCCAAGCAACCCAAACTGAATTTTTTAAGATTAGAAATACAATTTAAAATACTAGATATATAATTTTAAGTTAAATAAATATAATTTTAAAACAAGCTTGAATCGCAAATAATATGGAATTAAAATCCTACACAAATATCTAAGATAGGCATCTACAAAATTCCATTCTTTGGGAAGTCCCAAACATTGCTCTGATATTGGAGGTAAATGTATTAAGGTGTAGAAAGTAAAATTTTATGCAAGAAACAGTGAAACCAGGTTCTATTCCTAGATCTGACATCAATGACATTGCCTTGGTCAAGATACAACCTCTTTGATCTTTATACCCCTTTTCAGCTAAAAATAATAATTTCATTCCCTACATCATTTTGACAAATCAGTTATTAATAGGGATGGAGGTTTTTCCTTGCTTTGTTTGTGTATTTCAGCTACTTTAGCACCTCTCTTGAGTATATGGAATGTATTTAGCTGTTTCTTGCATAGTGCTGCACTATGTGTGAGAATCCTGGGAGCATGTTTTAGGCTATCTGATCAGAAATTTTACACCTATCTCTGGTGTTTCTCTGTTATGTGGATACAGAGAACTCTGTGAGACCTGCTTCCAATTGGGAAGTGACATGCACATCTTCCCCCGTCTTAAATTCAACAAAAGCATGACATTTTTTTCATGTACCTTCCTCTTATTCATATCTGCATCGGCATTAGCGAGTGAGTGAGTAGAAATGAAAGCTTCCCAATGTTGAGAGATTGGGATGTGTGGGAGCACCTGGGCAAACAAAAATAGTCAGAAAGAAGCCAAATAAAAATAATGTTGTCATAAGATCCAAGAAAAGATACAGCTTCTCATTGCTGCTGAGAAGTCAAACAATATGATTTCCAAAAAGGCGACCACTAGATTTAACTACATGGAGGTCACTGCTGACCTTAGGAGCAGCTTCAGTGAAGTAGTAGGGGACGGAAACTAGGATGGATTGTCGAAAGTAGAAATGTAAAGAACGGGCAAAGATAAAGACTAAGTATACATGTCTTATTTGTCTGTTACCTGAAATTCCACTACAAAAGTGGAAAATATATTGTTCAGAAAGAAAGTGTGGCAAATCTGATAATAGCATGTAAAATTATGGATGTGTTGTTCCAGCAATCTCGTTTCTGGTGATCTTTTTTATAGATGAAACTGCACATGTTAAAAGGGATATATCTGCAAGATTGTTCATTGTGACGTTATTTATAATAGCAAAAGATTAGAAGCAGCTTAAATGTCCAACAATAGTCAACTGTTGAATAAAGTATGATATACCCACAAAGATACCATGCAGCTTTGAAAATAATAAAGAAGGACTCTACGCGGGACACCTGGGTGGCTCAGTTGGTTAAGCAGTTGCCCTCAGCTCAGGTCATGATCCCAGGGTCTTGGGATCGAGTCCTACATCGGGCTCCTTGCTTGGCAGGGAGGCTGCTTCTCCCTCTGCCTCTGCCTGCCACTCTGCCTGCTTGTGCTCTCTCTCTGTCTCTCTGACAAAT